>OX104115.1:32313079-32330553 GCA_944474755.1 Limnoperna fortunei
AAATAAATAAATAAATAAATAAATAAATAAATAAATAAATTTTGCCAGGTCTATCTAGGCCAACTGCAATTAAAATTATGCTAATTGTCATTTGTCATGAAGCACGAATTAATTTCTATGCAACAGCTATTACATGCACATCATGCCAAAGCAATTCAATTCACCCAAGTTATTGTGAGTCTTGCTATTGTACTGTATTCAATATAAAAATATTCGAAGATACCCGAGGAGTATTCATACGGTATAAGTAAAGGACAGACAAAACTACGGTAAAACAAAAGAAGGGACACAAAAAGTAATAAAAAAATAAAAAATAACACATACGGCACAAAAACTAAAAACTGGGTGACACGAACCACACTAAAAACCAGGGGAAAGTCCAGATCCTCTTAATTAGGGACCACGCGTTGCATCCGGCGTATCAGTCAAGCTGCAATCCGGTAATTAGTCATATCCGCTGGGTAGTCAAATCTCAGTAAGAAAGAAGGACATAGGTTAAGACGAAATACAGTTGAGACAAATAGCTGTAATACATAAACGTAAGAGACGCGTGATTCAAATTAAACTAAACGTTTTGTAATTCATGCCGAGAAATAATAGTCCTAAAAAAAGGTTTTCGTATTATGTAAGTCATTATCGTATAAAGTACGCTTCCTTGTGTTAAATGCGTTCTTACAAGACCTTTCCTTTTCTTAAACTTTCACAACACATAAAGACAGATAGGAAATGTATTGCAACTGTGGCATAACGAAATATTATAGGCTATAAGATAAGCCTTATGCATGGAAATCATTACTGATGACCACAGCGAGATAGCTTGGATTTATTTCTCGTCATTCTTACCCCTCTATAATAATAGAATGGAATTGTTCCTTAAATTTGTTTTCTCATCAACATACCCAAGTAAAACAGTGGAATGCGTGATTTGCATGAATTAATGTTTCAGAATGTTTGCGATTATTTCAAAAAACCATTGTGCTTTTTAAATATGTTCTTTTGCCAAAAAAGTTTTTAAAATCTTCGTAACAGATTATTGATATCATTCAGTGAAATAACTGGTGTGATGTTGTACAGCTATGATTGTGTAACAAACTTTGTTATATGTAAAGATTTTTAATTTAGTAGCTAAAGCCAGAATAGAAAAATGGCATAACTATCATAGCTATGTATATGATAAAATGTTTACAACTTAAAATTATCATAGTAAAAAACAGCAAAAGTAAAGTATCATAGATATAAACAAAAAGTTTAAAAAAAAAAAACCAAAATCACTAAACTATTGTAGTTAGCGTGTCTGTGTGATTACACAATGGTATTCAATTTCATTTTAGTACTGCACAGAGCTGGTCCACAGAGCTGCTCAAGGCGTCCCCAGTTAGCGGATAGCAGAGGCTCTTTCGTTGGGGCTGTAAGGTAATAATATGGAAGGCCTAACCACAGACCATAGTGGTAACATGTGAAGAGAGTGTCACGTTCCAACATATAAAGACCCCATTTTGTTGTCTTCGAAAAAGAATAGGATCTTTGTAGCCACGTTTGTGTACATACATAATGCTCCGTAAGTTCAAGTAACAGTTAAAATGTTAAGCCTTTTAGTTAAAGCTGATTTATTCTTTTTCTTGTCTGTATATACATATAACTGAAAAATTGCTTGCTAGCTGTTAAGAAACCAATCAAGTATTCCATGTTTTATAATGTACCTGTCAATGCATTACACATAAACCTGACATAACAATTTAAAGCAACAAGTTATCTATGGCTTACATGTGTGTTACTTTGCTATATAACAAACTTTTAATTATAAAAAAATTACCAATAAATCTACTTATTATGTCTATTAGCAACTAAATCAATTCTTTTCAAAGCAGAAAAGTTACATCTGTGTACATGGCAGTAATACTTTTTATAGAGGTAGTAAAAAGTAATTGTTGTATTTGTCTGTATTAAACATGTTAAAGAATGGGGTATTTAACCAAACTCAGAAATGTTATTTATGCTACATGTTTATATAGTGTCAAGGTTTTGTTGAAACTCACCTATGAAATATCGTTCACTTAGTTCATCGATTCATATTACTTTAAAAAAAATCGAATCTTAATATAAACAATACACAAAAAGATGTAATTTTACCTGGCGACTAATTAATTGGTGATTAGAATTTAATTAACACGTACTCAACAGTTCGATATTTGCTCGCGACATAATCTTGTTTAGAACATATTATAGCCTTAATTGTGAACCCCTGTGTTTAATGTATTTTTTATGTTTTTTTTTGTTTACAATATTAATTTAGGTTGATATGAAAACATAATATTTAAGTGTGGGGAAAATACATCTTTTATAAAATATGTGCAGTAAAGTTTCCATGAATGCACGATGTAAACACATATTTTGAAAAAAAGATCTTGATAATGATACCTTTAGGTTTGAAATATAATTTTTTTATAGTAATATATTTACATTTCGTGTTTTGCGCTGTGGCGGTACCATAGCCGATGAGGTTTAACTGAGCCGTGGTTATTGCTAGGAGGAAAGCAATCTATTTTCCTTTTGGAGGTGCTAATCACTGGGATATACGGTTGTTCCCATCTTCCCTAGGCTAGGAAAAATGGTACCCTGTAGCAATGGTTCAAGCCCACATATAGCTCTGTCCATGTTCTATCTCTTTAGATATTTCTTTGGGTTCGGAGGGTTCATTAAGGGATGGGGTACAATGATTGGGTTGTGTAATGGGGTGGAGATGGTTGGGTAATGTAGTGGTTTGGGTGGGTGAGGGAGGGAGTATGGGATGGTATTAAGGATGGGATGGGGAAGGGTTGGCATGGGGGAAGGGTTGGGGTGGATGGGATGGGATGTGATGGGGGAAGGGTTGGGGCGGATGGGGAAGGGTGGGAGTGGATGGGATAGGGGAAATTTGGGGTGGATGTGATAGGGGAAGGGGTGGATGTGATAGGGGAAGGGGGGTGAATGGGTAAGATAGGGTTTGGGTTGGGTAAGGGTTGGATGGGAAGGGTCGGTGGTAGGAGTGGATGGGAAGAGCTGGGGTAAGGGTGGATGGGATGGGTAAGGGGGTAAGAGTTAATTGGAAGGGTGTCGATAAGGGGGTGGATAGGATGGTTAAGGGGGTGGATGTTAAGAAAAGAACAAAGAATGGGATATTTAACCAACCTCTGAAATATTATTTATTTGTCAAGGTTTTGTTGAACTCACCTATGAAATAAACCTTTATCTCTACAGATTATCATCAATCTCTCAATTTTACATCGCCTTATATAATTAATTCATCTTAATATAAACAACACACAAAAAAAATTCATTTTACCGAACGAATAATTAATTAGTGATTACAATTTACTTGACACGTACTAAACAGTTCGGTATTAGCTCGTGGCACAATTTTGTTTAGAAAATAATATAGCCCAGCCAAAATTGTACACCCCTGTTTTTAATTTAATTTAAACTGGTACCATGAAGCAAGGGTTCAAGCCCAATTATATCTATGTCCATGTTCTATTTCTTGGGATACGGGTAAAGTCAGTTATGAGGGTGGAAATGTATGGTAGAGTTATGGAGCGGTTAAGAGGGGGAGATAGGAGGTTGGTCAAGAGAGTGGAAATGGGGGTTTGGGTTAATAAGGTAGAAAAGTGTACGGGATGAAAGGGGGGTTGGCTAAGAGGTTGAAAAGGGGGTTTAGTTATAGGGTGGAAAGGGGGCTTGGGCAAAAAGGGTGGAAAGGGGGGCTTGGGTTAATTGGGTGGAAAGGGGGTGGGTTAAGAGGGTGTGAAGGGGGATTGGGTTAAGAGGGTGGAAGGGGAGTTGGGTTAAGAGGGCGGAAAGGGGCGGTTCGTTTAAGTGGGTGGAAAGATGGGTCGGGTTTAGTAGTAGAGAGGGGGTTGTTGTGGAAAGGGAGGTTTGGCTGGGTTGGGTTATGGAGGTAGAAAGGGTAGGGAGGGGGTTGGGTTATAGGCATGGACAGAAAAGGTTGAGTTATGCGATGGAAAGGTAGATTTGGATTCTGGACAGACGTTCTTAATAATTGGGAGTAAGGAAGTCATGGAGACGGCCGGAGGCTATGGTGAAGCGATAATATGGTTTATATGCATTGCCGTAGCATAGACTTTTTTACGTGAGGCAAAGGAGTTGTTTTTGTGGTAGCAGATTTTTATAATAGAGTTTCGGAACACATTATTGCTCTACCGAATCAGTATTCCCAATGATATAATGTAGCTGTGTATACCATCGTACAACACCAGTCTTTCTCCAAAGAAGTATGTAAGAACCTATAAATCTATGTGGTTTTGTCATTTGAATTGCGTTATGTCGTTTTATCGCGTATCTCTATAACAATTGTGTAGTCTGGTTTTAACTTTTAAATTACAATACGGTTCAACAACCATGCATCACCGATACATAGTAGTTTATATATAAAATACTGTTAATGCTTTTACTCCATTTCAAGACAATTCTGCCAACACCAATTAAGTAAAATATATCTAATGTATTCCCTGAGCCTTTATATCAGTTTCATTTCTATGTATAAATCACGCTGCCTTGTGTTAAATGTGTTCCTTTTCATTCAATTTCCCAAGTCATAAAACAATTACATCGGCGTCACGTTCACCTATAATAGTCTTGTTACAGATAAGCCTTATGCATATTAATTAATACTGATAATCACAGCGGGCTAATAATAGCTTTTCGCCATAAAATATTATCATAAATATACTCTTTGTGCATGCCTGTTTAACCCCTTTTTGTCAGATAATAAATTTCTAGTGAAAGGTGACTCTAAACTGTTTTAAGATAGAGCTGTTCTAATGTAGGCTGCTCATAACAGTTATAGGATAGAATTGTTCCGGGGTAGAGCTACTTTAATGTAGGCTGCTCCAAACAGTTCTAGGATGGAATTGTTCCGGTGTAGAACTGCTCTAATGTAGGTTGCTCCAAACTGTTCTAGGATAGAACTGTTCCGGTGTAGAGCTGCTCTAATGTAGGTTGCTCCAAACTGTTCTAGGATAGAATTGTTCCGGGGTAGAGCTGCTCTAATGTAGCCTGCTCCAAACTGTTCTAGGATAGAATTGTTCCGGGGTAGAGCTGCTCTAATGTAGGTTGCTCCAAACAGTTATAGGATAGAATTGTTCCGGGGTAGAGCTGCTCTAATGTACGGTGCTCAAAACAGTTCTAGGATAGAATTGTTTCGGTGTAGAACTGTTCTAATGTAGGTTGCTCCAAACAGTTCTAGGATAGAACTGTTCCGGGGTACAGCTGCTCTAATATAGGCTGCTCCAAACAGTTCTAGGTTAGAATTGTTCCGGGGTAGAGCTGCTCTAATGTAGGGTGCTCAAAACTGTTCTAGGTAGAATTGTTCCGGGGTAGAGCTACTCTAATGTAGGCTGCTCCAAACTGTTCTAGGATAGAATTGTTCCGGGGTAGAGCTGCTCTAATGTAGGTTGCTCCAAACAGTTCTAGGCTAGGTTAGAATTGTTCCGGGGTAGAGCTGCTCTAATGTAGGGTGCTCAAAACAGTTCTAGGTTAGAATTTTTCCGGGGTAGAGCTACTCTAATGTAGGTTGCTCCAAACTGTTCTAGGATATAATTGTTCCGGGGTAGAGCTGCCAAATGTAGGCTGATCCAAACTGTTCTAGGACAGAACTTTCCTGGGGTAGCGTTGCTCTAATATAGGCAGCTCCAAACTGTTCTAGGATAAAATTGTTCCGGGATAGAGCTGCTCTAATATAGGCTGCTCCAACTGTTCTAGGATAAAAGTTTTGATGTCGAACTGCTCTAATTTAGGCTGCTCCAAACTGTTTTAGGACAGAACCTTCCTGGTGTAGAGCTGCTCTAATGTAGGCTGCTCAAAACTGTTCTAGGATAGAATTGTTCTGGGGTAAAACTGCTCTTATTTACGCTGCTCCAAACTTTTCTAGAATAGAATTGCTATGGTAGAGGTGCTCTTATGTAGGCTGCCCCAAACTGTTCTAGGACAGAACTGTTCCGGGATAGAGCTGCCTTAATGTAGTCTTATCGAAACTGTTGTAAAACAGAACTGTTCCGGGGTAGAGCTGCCCCAATGTAGGTTGCTCCAAACTGTTCTAGGATAGAACTGTACCGGGATAGAGCTGCTCTTATTTAGGCTGGTCCAAACTGTTATAGAAAAGAATTGTTCCGGGGGTAGAGCTGCCCTAATGTAGGCTGCTCCGAAATGTTCTAGGACAGAAATATTCCGGGGTAGAGCCGCCTATTTTAGGCTGAGCCAAATTGTTCTATGACAGAACTGTTCCGTGTAGAGCTGCACTTATGTAGGCTGCTCCAAACTGTTCTAGGACAGACCTGTTCCGGGATAGAGCTGCCCTATGTAGGCTGCTCCAAACTGTTCTATGACAGAACTGTTTCCGGATGAGCTCCTATAATGTAGGCTGCTGCAAACTGTTCTATGATATAATTGTTTCGGGGTAGAGCTGCCCTAATGTCAGCTGCTCCAAACTGTTCTATGACAGAACTGTTCTGGGATAGTGCTGCCCTTATGCAGGCTGCACCAAATTTTGGTAAGACAGAACCAGTCCGGGGAAAGAGCTGCTCTAATGTCGGCTGCTCCAAACTGTTCTAGGATAGAACTGTTCCGGGGTGAAGTGCTCTAATGTAGGCTGCTCTAAACCGTTGTAAGACAGAACTGTTCGGGGTAGAGCTGCCCTAATGTAAGCTGCTCCAAACTGTTCTATGATAGAAATGTTCCGGTGGTAGAGCTGCCCTAATGTAGGCTGCTCCAAACTGTTCTATGATAGAAATGTTCCGGGGGTAGAGCTGCCCTAATGTAGGCTGCTCCAAACTGTTCTATGATAGAACTGTTCCGGGGTAGAGCTGCCCTAATGTAGGCTGCTCCAAACTGTTTTTGGATAGAAGTGTTCCGAGTTAGAGCTGCCCTAATGTAGGCTGCCTCTAACTGTTCTATGATAGAACTATTCCGGGGTAGAGCTGCTCTAATGTAGGATGCTCCAAACTGTTCTAGGATAGAACTATTCCGGGGTAGAGCTGCTCTAATGTAGGCTGCCCCAAACTGTTCTAGGATAGAACTATTCCGGGGTAGAGCTGCTCTTATGTAGGCTGCTCCAAACTGTTCTAGTATAGAATTATTCCGGGGTAGAGCTGCTCTAGTCCCGATCACCCAGACGCATATATAGTTGTAATTTCGATACCAATCATTCTGTTTTTAGACCAGGAAACCTACATTTTAGAGAGCTTAAGGATAGTAGCTAATTACTGCTAGTTTTAAACACGTGCCAAACGTTCTTTTTCTCACAAGTATCATTAGTTTTACGGTTCTTTATGGAATTTTTTGTTCCTTTGGAACTAAATGTGTTCCATTCAAAATTCCTGCTCTATAATAAATAATTTGCTCTTATATACTAGTATTGACATTGACATAAAATACACAAAAACTGTTAACGTGAACAAAGTGACAATTATTCGCACTAAGTCATTCTCCATCCACTTCTACCTACCTGTAATGACAGAATTATAAGAATATGTTGATGGTGACACGCTTACTAGGTACAGACTTGGTCCAGTCTGAGGTGAAGCACTGTGCTGCGGAATCATAGTTGGACAAGCACTAACTGGTGCCCCGTTCGGATATGCATTGACGCAACAGGGAACGAAAACCAGTATTATTTGAAATAATCTTAATAACGAGCCAGACATCATGTTATTTCTGAAAATAAAAAAAAAAAAAAAAAAAGATTTTGCTATAATTTTATTGATTATCAATTCACAAAAAGATATCCACTTTGAATAGAAAATTATTTTAGTTTATTCTTTATACATTTTTGTAAATTGCACGGAAATGTTTATACACTTTTATATTGATACAATACAGACCTTTATGGTTAGAGAGCTACCCAGCACGTCTCCGGCTGATAGGGGTGTACTGGCGCAGAACATATTGTGTAATGTTTTTGAAAGTGAAAATTCTTCCAAGATAAAGACCCCGTTCGAAGATTTCAAAAACGCTTAAGCGTATTGTAGGCTCTGCAAAAGGCAAAATTATCTGTCCCTACACAACTTTTCATGCTACTTCAATAGCAATCTAATTTCTTGCTTTTTGGCTGTCAGTTGTGTGTAGTTAATTTATAGGTTGTTACTTTGTTTTGACCCCAAATAACTGAAGCAGTACTCACTGGACTCGAGGCAACCAATCGTACATAAATCTAAATTCTGTTTACGTTTGATAAGAACTTCTGTAAATGTTTAGAAATTTTAATTTAACCATCGTTTACATTATTTATTTATGAATTTGGCGTCAATTTAACCATTTTGTTTAAATAGAAAATTATTAATAAATAAACTTACTGTAGTACATACAACAGAACACTTTATACATGAAACGGAAGTTTATTCCGGATCTTAAACTTAATTAATCATTATCACGAACATAGCGGAAAATTAATTGTACTTGCAAATTGCACTTTCTTTTTTTTTGTCTCACAAGCAGTAATTAAAAAATATATTTCAATGCATTATAAGACGTGGAAGGCGGATCAAAAGATTAACTACAGTATTCGAAATTTACCATTACAGATATGTAGTTATGATTCATCGAATATTAAAATTTTCTGACAAATACAGGCTATCATATAAAGATTTTCTTTTCTTGCAAGGGCCTATCTATACCTCGTGAAAAGTGCCCTTTTACATTTATTTGCTCTGAAAGAAGACAGTCTATTCAAAATTTGAAAAAAACATACAAACAAACAAACAAATGCCGGTGGTTTTTATAATTTACTTTAAGCTAGGCCTACTTCGTGTCATTTGGTATTTGAGTCAAGATGGTTCCTGGTATACAACAAACAGTGAAACACATTCGTCGAAGGACTGTCTATAGAGGAAAAGAAATTCTGGGCCGACGGTGGCCGAACGACTGAAGGAACGTGGCAGGGACGTCAGAATCGTGGAAAATAATCTTCCCCAGCTGCAAGGGCCTTCCTTGGCGGAATCGATGTTCTAGCTACGGTTTTGCAAACAATTTATACTTTATACCATTCTGCGAAACAGCTGTTTGAGGAGGTTCCAGAAGAAACGAAAAAAGTCCACATAACCAGAAGGAACCAAAAAGTCCGCCAAAATCTGCACGTATACACATTTGCTCGCTTCCCTCTAAATTGCATCCAATCCACGCCGGAGAACAACATCTTACTAATTTCCGTTATATTCAAATCAGATTTATTGCTCTTGTAATGAACTTCCAGTGTATCTCCTTCAAATTTTAAAAGTGTATTTGGATTAAAATTCACTCATATACAATTTATACGTAATAAAACTTAAATGTTTGATTCTCTAATTTTGACGTAATATTTCAACCGCTTGACCGCTGTGCAAAATATAGTTCTGGTCACTAATGAATTTGTTGTTCTCAGCAGTTGATTGGTTTAAAATAATAACGTCATAATAAGAACTCATGACGTCATAAACAAAACACATTCGATTTACCGCGTATTCAAGTCATGAACGTAAAATTGGGGTACTTCATTTCGCAAATTTACTACTTTTTAAAATTAGAGAAACAGAATCTTACATTAGTACTCTTGGATTATCGGATTCTCCAATCTCGATAGTTAAATTATGGAAATTTAATTCCTCGCCAAGGAATTTAACTATCTCGATTGGAGAAATCCGATAATCCACTCGTACCAATATAAGATCCTATATTTCCAGCATTTATAAATAAGACAGAAAGAATCGACTACGATAAACAAGAATTCGAAAAGCTCCGAAGTTACCTAGGATTGATCTGCTGTACGTGTCCATCTTCAGTAACTAATTTGCTGAATTATTGATTCATAACATAGTATTTCAGAAATATTCAGAACGAGCACAATATACAGAAAAGACAACCGATATTTGTAGATATTAAAAAATATCAAGCAGGGCAAAGGTCGTGTCATCACGCACAACAACAAGTCCTTGTTTTACCTTGCTAGCCTGAAGATGTAGGTTCTATTTTTGTAAAAGATCCCCGATTCTTAGCTTAGTACATTATTAAGAATGTTTTTCGACTAAAAAAACACCATGACGTCATAATCTGTAAGAATTGTCCAACAATGAGTGTGGAAACAAATAAATGAAACAACACAATGTTACTTTACTTTCTATTTTCTGATTAAAAGATAAATATTCTATATCTATCCATCAAATCTATGCCAAAAACTTTTTATTATTTGTTGGGATGTTACCATTTCGCATTTCCGCTTTATGAAATGTTATAGGAAAAGAAAAATTGAAGGCCGAAAAGCAGCAATGTTTTAACGAAATCAAACATGGTGTTATTATGTCTTTTGTGTTTTTCTTTAGTTATGGGTACGGTAATGCTGGACAGAAGGGGCTGTGAAGTTGCTGGAACACCACCAGTTACCGGCAGTGATGCAGCTAGTCTTGTTTTGACATGCCAGCCACCGTGGTCTTCCGCACAGGTTTCAGTTGTTTAAGCAGAAAGTTGCAGTCCATGATCAGTACTTGACCCGACCAACTTAACTGGGCTTTTAAGGATCAAGAACTTATTGCTCAAAGATTTGCTTTTTTCAGGAGTTCCATATTTGTCATCCGATCTCAGCCCTTTATGTGCGCAGGATTATATATGAACGCAAAGCTCCTGGTTATTATTCTGTTCAATTAGTGTACTTGATTAACAGCAATTAAAGAGTCTTGTACGGAAAACTGCATTGCATACACTTGGTGGCATAGTAGTGTAGGTGGTAAGCCAGCGTGATGTCGGGTGGGGGTGGGGTTTCAACGAATAATCCCGCTTCCTCTTGGAATATAACTGAACGCTATTATATACTAGTATTGCTTTGCAGGTTTGCAGGTTTTAATGTTTTACCTTCTAACTGAGTTCAGTTGTTAAAGCTATTCACCAAAAGAGCCCAAGAAAAAACTATTGTATAAAAATTATCGCAGTTTTAATTTCAATTTAGCCAACACAAATACATATTTTATAATTGCATGTGTTGTAATAATATTTTCGCCCGTGTGTATGATTCACTTCTTTGAACTGCATTAAATCCGGTTGTCTGAATCCATACAACAAAGAAGAGGCTTATTATGGAAAGACCATTCGATTTCGAGGGAATGGCGTGGGGGGGGGGGGGGGCTTGGTTTGATTCTGGTAATTTTGATGTGTATCGCTGATAAAGTCAGTAATAACGTACTGGCATTTAACACCGATTATCATATTCTTAGGGCTAAATAAAAGGGTTTTTGCATATTGAATATCACCGGAAATAAGTCTCGGGCTGATATGGGGGTCTCGGGTTGATACCCATACCGATATGAATTAGCCAATATATTAATCTATAATTATCGGGTAAGTAGGCAAATTACCGATAAAGCCTGCATTTATCGCCAAATTTATCAGGTCAATAGGTAAATTACAGATAAAGTCAGTAAGAATGTACAAGCATTTATTGGATTTGTAGGCAAATTACCGATAAAAGAAATACAATGTATTGGCCATGTTTATACAGACTTTATCACGGCTTAACGTATCAGGTTCGCTTTCGGACTCAACAGATACTTGCCTTGGTAAAGTCTGTATCAATAATAACATGTGCAATATTCCTTATTTATTGCTTAAGTTTAATTCGTTCCGAACTCAAAAAGGGCTAACTTGGAAATGAATATCTTGATTCTGATTACGTGAAGAAAATAAATAATGGAACATTTGCATAGTAGAATTTTTGGATTAAAAAGGTACTTTATAAAGTGGTGTTTTAAAGTTTATCATGAATGCAGTTTAGGTTTCTTATCATTGCAAGTACGCCAATGATTTCATTGCATCTAGAGACAGAATTGGACGGTTTTCAAGACTTCACGAGTGGTACAATATCGGACTTACAACTTTATCAGAAATAAAAGCGTTTTTATCCGTGATTTTAAATATGGGTCTAATTAGGAAACCTTCTATAAGTGAATATTGGAATTCTATGTTACCAAGTCAAAAGACAATTTGGTTTCAAAAGTTGTTTAGTAGAAACCGTTTTCAAAATATCCTTAAATTCTTTCATTTAGTTAATAATAATGTAATTCCTGCTCGCCATGATGAGAACTGTTCACCAACGGACAAATTTCAGTGTACTGTTGATCTTTTAAATACACAATCAAAGAAACACTATGTTCCAGAACAGATTTTGTCAGTGGATGAAAGTCTGATAGGTACTAGAGCATGTAGAGGTAGAACTGCGATACTTCAATATATTCCATCAAAAGCTGCAAAATTTTGCGTAAAATTATGGTTAATCACTAAATCTGTAACGGGTTTTACGTTTCATACTAGTGTTTATAGAGGTAGAAAATATGACCCTACTCCGCCTGACACTACACAAGGATCTCACGTTATTAATACCCTACTTCAATGTTCACACTTGATAAATAAGTATTATCGCGTAGTTTGAGACTATTTCTTTACTTCATAAAGTTAGCAAGGGAGTTACTAGTTCATATTTGACAGGAAATTTGAGGGCCAATCGAGAAATGCCAAATATTATAAAGAACGCAAATCTTCATGAAAATGAACACGTTTATGCAAGGCAGGGTCAGCTATAACTTTGTGGGTATAGACAAACCGGTAGGAAAAGGTCTGTTAGACTACTGTCGACACACATGTCCGCAATTAATAACAATCAGGGTAAACCAAATGTTGTAACTTTCTTTAATAAATATATGGGTGGGTTTGACCTGGCCGATGCCATGGTAGCGTACTATTATGATGACAGAAAAACGCTTAAGGTCTGGAAAAAAGTAGTATTTAATCTTCTGCAAAGATTTGTAATAAATGCATACATTTTGTATACTAAACACTCGTGGGAAAGACCTTTGAAAACCAGGCTGCAGTATTTGCAAAGTGTTATAGAGGACTTATCAGCAGAACATCTCGAGCGGAGAGCGGATAATAATGTCAACGAAAAACCGAATCGAAACCGACGGATTTCAATAAGAAAACTTCCTGCTTGTAAAGTGAAGGAGTTTTGTGTATGCTCCGACAGGACGGGGTTTGGCGGAAGACATCGTTCTAGGACTGCATGCCGCTGGTGTGGTCTTGGACTTCATAAAAACTGTATTGCTAATCATATTTGTGTGGAGCCATAAAATATTTTGCATTTATGGTTTATTTCGTTATTTAATTTATTTCTAAAGTGTAATTTAGCAAAAGCAATGTTATTATTAATATTAAACCCCTAAAGCTATTCATAGTATATATTTAATAACCAATTAAACCAGATAATAAAATAAAATGAAGGGATATGGTGTAATAATTCTTGAATCAAACTCCTTTCACACACACGAAAAGACCATAAGCAAATGAGCAGCGCTTTTATTGTTGTTCTTCACCAGTCAAGTCACAGTGAGGCCTTGAACATGGACCAAAGACTCACATCTTACAGCAAGTGTAAGACGACCCCTTTCTTAAGCGGAATTCTTTGCTAAATGTCGATAACGCCACACCTTTGCATTGAAACACACAAATGCTGGATAATAAACAAATAAAAACGAGAAAGCGAAAAAAGTAAATAAACATGTTTATGAAAAGTTTTAAAATGTCATATATATTTAGAGAACATTATCAGATAGCAAAACAACAAATAAGTCTAAGCGTGATATGTAGATTCTTCCGCAGTTTATAAGAAGCAAAAGAAAACGCAAATTCATTTAACAGACGTCAACATTTCGCGCACTTGCAAAGACAGAGGTCGCAGGAAAACGACGTCATAGACGAGAATTACCTAGCGTGAGCAACGTAACATTGGCCCGAAATTTGCCCTATGGCATTTAACGTAGTATAAAATAAGTGGCCCAAAATTGGCCCGTGGCACAAAGATGGTTAAGACGCAAAAATCCTTCCAATTGACTAATACTAGTACTAGTAAAAGAGTACTAACTCGTTCTTCTACACTTTAAATTAGGGCGACAGAAATCAAAACGAACATTTATTACAGGTGTGTTCCTCACATTAAATGTTATTAAAACAATAAATTGGATTGTTAAATAGGATTGAGTAACGAAATACACATTTTCATTCTATATATTTGAACTTTTGATGGTTTGTTAGAACGGTCTTTAACGCCACTTTCAGCAATGTTGCATCTATGTCATGGAGTCCAATTTTCATTGGAAGGTGGGGGTTGGGGGGGGGGGGGGCGGAAGCTGCAGAACCCAGAGAAAACCCTAGACCTTCGGTAGGAGAAAACTGGCAATCCTTGTCAATTAAGATTGGAATCCATCACACCCTGCCAGCATTTTGAATCTTTACGTTTAAGAAAAAAAGACTAAAAATTAACCGCTTTAGTAGTTGTAGAACTGGGGTTTCTAGCGACCTTTCCTCCACGTTATCTCTACGAGAAAAATTAACCTCTCAACATTTAACCTCTCAGAGTGAGGTTAACATTATGACGTCATACAAGTATTGTGATGTAATATATGGAGCAAGGAAAATGGTATCGATTCGTTTTTAATTGTAATTAATAGGTGTATTGTAATTAATTAAATATATTGCAGATTCCATTGTAGTCTTTCATTTTGAGTGTAGTGAATGTATTTAAATATCCCAAAGACATGTACCTTTTGACAGGTTCACAAGTTGACAAATCCACAAACGTTAACTCGATCGGTCAAAACATTTGAATGCAATTTTAAATATCCCAAAGACTTTGTTGACCCTTTTGACAAGTTCACAAATCCCCTAACATTAGCTATTAATTTCATTGTTAAGTTTTCATGAAATAAAACAATACAGATATAAGGAAAAACGTAACTAATTTAATATCGTTGAAAACGTAAGCAATTTATAAAAATACGATTTAAAAACCAAATAATATAATTAAACAGTATCTTACTCCTTTTTATGTGTTGATTCAATGTCCCGACATCCTCCCCCATTTTCTTTCTTATCGTTGGCATAACTTAAAGGGGTATATTTATGGAACACATCATTTAACTGTTGCTTCATCATATGATATGCTAATTAATAGTCGGTTCCTTAATAAGTTTTGTACAAAAGTAGAATACTCCCTTGTATAAATTGTATTATGTCGTTTTATAACAATCTCACCTACCCCCCCCCCCCCCCCCACTTTTTTTGTTTAAGGGTGTCAATTTATAAGCGTTAAGTTATAACTATAGCATGATATATACACTTAGTTTAATATTAATTTTCCCAAACTGTTTTTCGGATGAGTTAACCCCTACGTAATGGGTTGGAAAAACTAACTTTAAGACTGCTTCTCCCTATTGTTTTAGACTCTGTCTTGAGAATAGCAAAGATGAGGTTGATTGGTGTACACCAGTGTATGTCTTGACGGGAATGGGAAATTCCACTTTTATTTTAATTTTACCATTATTATTATTTAAGAAGAAGAGGTGAACCAACACTGTGTAAGTTGATCTTTAGTGGACGCTCCTTATTTTTTATTATTATTATTATTATTATTATTATTATTATTATTATTGTTATTTGAAAAAGGGAATTTAGAACAGCAGGGTCAGAACCATCCTAATTTGTCTTTAAATACAAATAAAATTTATCATTTTTAACATCTATATAAAGAAACCTTTCGGACAGTCTTCTCAAATATGATGTACATAACTAGCAGAAGTATAAGATTTAAATAACCTGTTAACCCGCTATGTTTCAATCGATCCCGTTGGATCAAATACCATTAAAGTAAATGATGTTGTAAAACTACATAGTAAGGTACCAGTGGAGGAGGCAGATAAGGAGGAAAAGGCAGAGGAGGGAGGAGGAGGGAGGAGGAGGAGGAGGAGGAGGAGGAGGAGGAGGCGGCGGCGGCGGAGGCGGCGGCGGCGGCGGAGGCGGCGGCGGCGGATACGCTTCATTGCTCGGTGGATTCTAACATAATGTTCTTTTCCCATAACGTTTTGAAAAAAATCACATAAAAAATAATATGATTAACTTACATTGCTATTGAAGATGGTTCATTTTCTGATAAAGACACTCACAAAGAACAACCAATTATCATTTATATCTGGAGAGCTTATCGCCGCCGGTACTCGCCCACGGGTCGTAAAATAGCTCTCGAATCTACCGACCGTACGGGTTCCCAGCATTGATACAAATTTGAATAACATATTGATTGATATTCAAGAACGTTTGATTAAGGCCTTAGCCAAAGTAGCCACCGCCCATCAACATTTCCATCACTGGAAACGGAGCTGCCCTCGAAAACGAGGCTGCAAAGGCTTTGGTCGGAGAGGTCTTCCTGACTATAGCGGGGCGTACCACATGACACTTCCTCTCCCATTGTAAGCTACGTGGTATTGCCCTAAGTCAGTACACCTTGCCAATGCAGGAGTCTACTTCAAACTTTCTAGAACTTTATGGAAATATACATTCTCACTGCAATAACATTTATAGGTACACCCATACACATAAATACACCCCCCCTTTCAATACCATGTTGTAACTACCGGCATCTATTAAAATAAAATACATAGTATCAACTATGTAAAGAGCAATAACGTTTTAATTAGTGTCAATGAAGCGCCCTTATTTAAGCTCGGTCAGTAAGCTTAAATCTATTGTGGAGACATAGCGGACATCGAGCTGACAAACGCCCTCGTCTTCCACGACGGAGCCACTCTTCAAGACAGAAACTTAAACGCTTCGGGGAAGCTACCAGGTGACGTCCATATGAGACATTATTCCCCCTTAATCTCATATAGTCGAGAGAGTCACGCAGTCGGTCCCAGTAGCCGATGCTAATGTATATTTTGTTAATTTAGTCTAAAATATTTCACATTCATTACAAATATGATGTTAGCATAATTTTTATAAATACTTCACTATAATTCCAACTGGCTTCCATTATTCCAGCTTAAAGTCTAATAAGCCTCACAGGTAGACTGTCGATTCATAATTAAAACTCCACTCGATTTTCTCGCTTATATAGGTGCCGCGAGCTATACCATGCAACAGGAAATGTCAGGACAATGCCATGATTAAAATATATAGAAATTTGGAATAACAATACTCCAAAGATCTATCTGTTAATTAATTTTATATTAAACTAGACATATCTGGTGAATAAATTTATGATATATGATTTTTACAAATAATCTGTACGTCGTTTTATGCTTCTCACCCCTTTCGCTTAGACTCGTCTATTTAAAGCGTCAGTCGGGAAATGTCGCCATTTTGAACGGATGTGTTTTTTATCGCTCCGATTAAAGTCCATATATTTGACTATGCATCGGGTAAAACACTAATATTATCTACTTATTGTGTTGATTTTTTATATTTTCTTGTAGATATATCATTTTTAATTACAACTTTATTGTAAATCTATTGGATTTATCGCATAAACAACGGTAGGAAAAAAGGGGATTGGTACAACGAATCGTCATACTATATTATTGCATTATTTTATTTTAAAGTCAATTTTTGAGACAATAATTTGGTTTTATAATATTTTG
>OX104115.1:32330753-32555908 GCA_944474755.1 Limnoperna fortunei
TTTTGTTTTTAAAATCAAAGTTCTTAACGCCTACGATATTTAATTGTAGCCTTTCATTGTGAGTGTAGTAATTAAAATGCATTATCTCCCTTTTTTCATAATAGATCTCCATATTTCACAAGTCATAACAATTGCTATTTTGTCAATGTACAAAATCGTCTGCTATTAATAAACATTTAAATCTATAGTTCACTGACCTTAACGTGTTGTGAGTTTGTGTGTATGCCTCATTTAAATATGGATTATCGGCGTCATGTATGAAAATTAGAAACCACATTGAAGTTAGAAATAATAGAAAAAAGATAAACGAAAATTAATTATATAAAATTGTAGACATTTTTTCATGAATTGGCTTTTAAGATAAAATAATGTATGTATTGACAGAATGACGGCTGTCCTAATCCCCCTGTATGTAAAAACAATCATGTATCGTCTGGTATTTATAAACATTTAAATCTATAGTTCATTGACCTTAACGTGTTGTGACTTTGTCTGTGTACCTCATTTAAATATAGATTACCAGCGTCATGTTTGAAAATTAGAAAAAGATATTGAAGGTAGAAATAATGTAAAAGATAAACGAAAATTAATAATAAAATTGTAGACATTTTATTTTTCAAGAATTAGCTTTTAAGATAAAATAATGTATGTGTTGACAGAATGACGGCTGTCCTAATCTCCCTTGTAAAAACAATCATGTATCGTCTGCTATTTATAAACATGTAAATCTGTAGTTCACTGACCTTATCGTGTTATGACATGTGTGTATAACAGGTTCAATCCAGATCATCACAAATGTTTGAAAATTATAAATATCGTAGGCGTTAAGAACTTTGATTTAAAAAAAAAATAAACAAAATATTATAAAACCAAATTATTGTCTCAAAAATTGACTTTAAAATAAAATAATGCAATAATATAGTATGACGATTCGTTGTACCAATCCCCTTTTTTCCTACCGTTGTTTATGCGATAAATCCAATAGATTTACAATAAAGTTGTAATTAAAAATGATATATCTACAAGAAAATATAAAAAATCAACACAATAAGTAGATAATATTAGTGTTTTACCCGATGCATAGTCAAATATATGGACTTTAATCGGAGCGATAAAAAACACATCCGTTCAAAATGGCGACATTTCCCGACTGACGCTTTAAATAGACGAGTCTAAGCGAAAGGGGTGAGAAGCATAAAACGACGTACAGATTATTTGTAAAAATCATATATCATAAATTTATTCACCAGATATGTCTAGTTTAATATAAAATTAATTAACAGATAGATCTTGGAGTATTGTTATTCCAAATTTCTATATATTTTAATCATGGCATTGTCCTGACATTTCCTGTTGCATGGTATAGCTCGCGGCACCTATATAAGCGAGAAAATCGAGTGGAGTTTTAATTATGAATCGACAGTCTACCTGTGAGGCTTATTAGACTTTAAGCTGGAATAATGGAAGCCAGTTGGAATTATAGTGAAGTATTTATAAAAATTATGCTAACATCATATTTGTAATGAATGTGAAATATTTTAGACTAAATTAACAAAATATACATTAGCATCGGCTACTGGGACCGACTGCGTGACTCTCTCGACTATATGAGATTAAGGGGGAATAATGTCTCATATGGACGTCACCTGGTAGCTTCCCCGAAGCGTTTAAGTTTCTGTCTTGAAGAGTGGCTCCGTCGTGGAAGACGAGGGCGTTTGTCAGCTCGATGTCCGCTATGTCTCCACAATAGATTTAAGCTTACTGACCGAGCTTAAATAAGGGCGCTTCATTGACACTAATTAAAACGTTATTGCTCTTTACATAGTTGATACTATGTATTTTATTTTAATAGATGCCGGTAGTTACAACATGGTATTGAAAGGGGGGTGTATTTATGTGTATGGGTGTACCTATAAATGTTATTGCAGTGAGAATGTATATTTCCATAAAGTTCTAGAAAGTTTGAAGTAGACTCCTGCATTGGCAAGGTGTACTGACTTAGGGCAATACCACGTAGCTTACAATGGAGAGGAAGTGTCATGTGGTACGCCCCGCTATAGTCAGGAAGACCTCTCCGACCAAAGCCTTTGCAGCCTCGTTTTCGATGGCAGCTCCGTTTCCAGTGATGGAAATGTTGATGGGCGGTGGCTACTTTGGCTAAGGCCTTAATCAAACGTTCTTGAATATCAATCAATATGTTATTCAAATTTGTATCAATGCTGGGAACCCGTACGGTCGGTAGATTCGAGAGCTATTTTACGACCCGTGGGCGAGTACCGGCGGCGATAAGCTCTCCAGATATAAATGATAATTGGTTGTTCTTTGTGAGTGTCTTTATCAGAAAATGAACCATCTTCAATAGCAATGTAAGTTAATCATATTATTTTTTATGTAATTTTTTTCAAAACGTTATGGGAAAAGAACATTATGTTAGAATCCACCGAGCAATGAAGCGTATCCGCCGCCGCCGCCTCCGCCGCCGCCGCGCCTCCGCCGCCGCCGCCGCCTCCGCCGCCGCCTCCTCCGCCGCCGCCGCCTCCGCCGCAGCCGCTGCCGCCTCCTCCTCCTCCTCCTCCTCCTCCTCCCTCCTCCTCCCTCCTCTGCCTTTTCCTCCTTATCTGCCTCCTCCACTGGTACCTTACTATGTAGTTTTACAACATCATTTACTTTAATGGTATTTGATCCAACGGGATCGATTGAAACATAGCGGGTTAACAGGTTATTTAAATCTTATACTTCTGCTCGTTATGTACATCATATTTGAGAAGACTGTCCGAAAGGTTTCTTTATATAGATGTTAAAAATGATAAATTTTATTTGTATTTAAAGACAAATTAGGATGGTTCTGACCCTGCTGTTCTAAATTCCCTTTTTCAAATAACAATAATAATAATAATAATAATAATAATAATAATAATAATAATAATAATAATAATAAAAAATAAGGAGCGTCCACTAAAGATTAACTTACACAGTGTTGGTTCACCTCTTCTTCTTAAATAATAATAATGGTAAAATTAAAATAAAAGTGGAATTTCCCATTCCCGTCAAGACATACACTGGTGTACACCAATCAACCTCATCTTTGCTATTCTCAAGACAGAGTCTAAAACAATAGGGAGAAGCAGTCTTAAAGTTAGTTTTTCCAACCCATTACGTAGGGGTTAACTCATCCGAAAAACAGTTTGGGAAAATTAATATTAAACTAAGTGTTTATATCATACTATAGTTATAACTTAACGCTTATAAATTGACACCCTTAAACAAAAAAAGTGGGGGGGGGGGGGGTAGGTGAGATTGTTATAAAACGACATAATACAATTTATACAAGGGAGTATTCTACTTTTATACAAAACTTATTAAGGAACCGACTATTAATTAGCATATCATATGATGAAGCAACAGTTAAATGATGTGTTCCATAAATATACCCCTTTAAGTTATGCCAACGATAAGAAAGAAAATGGGGGAGGATGTCGGGACATTGAATCAACACATAAAAAGGAGTAAGATACTGTTTAATTATATTATTTGGTTTTTAAATCGTATTTTTATAAATTGCTTACGTTTTCAACGATATTATGCGGTGTTCATTAAATTAGTTACGTTTTCCTTATATCTGTATTGTTTTATTTCATGAAAACTTAACAATGAAATTAATAGCTAATGTTAGGGGATTTGTGAACTTGTCAAAAGGGTCAACAAAGTCTTTGGGATATTTAAAATTGCATTCAAATGTTTTGACCGATCGAGTTAACGTTTGTGGATTTGTCAACTTGTGAACCTGTCAAAAGGTACATGTCTTTGGGATATTTAAATACATTCACTACACTCAAAATGAAAGGCTACAATGGAATCTGCAATATATTTAATTAATTACAATACACCTATTAATTACAATTAAAAACGAATCGATACCATTTTCCTTGCTCCATATATTACATCACAATACTTGTATGACGTCATAATGTTAACCTCACTCTGAGAGGTTAAATGTTGAGAGGTTAATTTTTCTCGTAGAGATAACGTGGAGGAAAGGTCGCTAGAAACCCCAGTTCTACAACTTAGATCGGAGCCGGCGGTAATTAATGAAGAAGTCTGTTTTTAAAATTTAAAAATAGAACCGTTCATTGCGTGTATTATATATAATACATAAGGCCTAGCTATGAGAAGAGGTTCCTCGTGATGTTTTGACAGCCGCACGATCATCATTGATGTAGGCACCACGACAAGCTGTTTCTCACCCCGTGAGAAGTCTGAGAAAATATAAAAGGAAGTGAGCAAATGTTGACTTGTCAAAACGTTCGGGGGATCGGATATATATATATATAGCTGAGAAATATGGTTTGTCCGATCAGAATCAAAATTTCAGTTTTTACTTTGCATACTGCTTAGTAAAATAATGTGTTTTTCTCATATGTTTAAAATCCCGATTTGGGCTTGAGATGACCGAGCTTACATGAGTTCACGCGTACTCATCTCACAAAGACCTTTGTGGTAAAGTTCCGATTGGATGCCGGAGAGGCTATATGATATCGACAATTGTAGACCTTAAATACTTACACCAAAGTTTACGAGTTTGTTCACTGACAATACGAAATAATTTTGTTTCTACTGTTTGTTTATTTTCGTGTTTATTTTTGCGGTCTTATACAATTCCAAATATTCTCTGATTGTCCAACACGTCTTGAAATAAGAAATTGATATGCAATAAGCTAAAAGAGTCGTTTGGTTGGAAATTAGAAGTATATATTACGAAAGAAATAACGAAGGTACTCGCTTTGGAAACGTAAATAACTTAAATTATTTAAAAATAGATATTACTGTACAATTGCAAAAAATAAATTCAAAATTGTATTTTATTTAAAGTGTTATATTTCAAATATCAGTATTGTCATACATGTTTTTCTGGTTGTATAGTTAAGCCTGAACAAAATTTTGTATTTCGAAATCTTTGGGTATGACCAATTACTTGTATTTGCAAAAAAAAGGCGAGTGAATTTCAAAATATCCAATAACTAATATTACGTTGTTATCTTTCCTCTATCACAAAGAGGCAGTTAAGGGTTATTTATCACTTTCTGAAAAAACATTGTACTTATTTCTTAAATTGTTTTCGGTCCATGGTAGAAATCCGTGATCATGTATGTAACATAACCAAACATAATATATCTACTGCAAGTTTATTCCGATCCAGGTTAAATTAGAAACTCTGTTCCTTTAGGTATTTAGGTATTATGAATTAAAATTAACCCAACCCATATAGGTCATCGCTGGATAACACATACCTTGTTACGTATTTAACCTGATAACCAACTACTTTGATTGCGTTGATAACACCAAAACGGGCGATACAAGATCACAATTTTTTCCTTAATTTTCAGCATATTCCTGATATACAATATCCTGTATATAATAACAGAATATTTCCGAAATGGGAAAACCATGCTGTTATTTAGAATTCGCAGGTTAGTAATAAAGTAACAATTTTTTGACTGTGGTTGTTTACTTTAAATGTTATCTTCTTGTTTGAAAGATTGGGTCAAGATTTTAATTTGTTGTGACATTTTTATCAATTTTCAACCTTGTTTTCTTCTTTTTTATTTTGTCTTGTTTTAGTTCTTCTATTTGCATTTCAATATTCTAATTTAAGCCTTTTTGCTAATGCCGAAAGAACGTGTAATAATCAGCCAGTAAAGATTTTATATGTACAAGATCTACGCGAAAAATTAACAGTGTAAAATCTTGAAGTCATATCTCTTTTTGAACAGGTAATGTTTTCCCGTTTCCTTGCTCCTTTATGTTTTTAAAATGTATGTTATTATGGCTTTATGCTTACTTTGTTAACACACGGGTCTCGAAAAAGATTCGATGTGATTAAAATAATACTCTCTAAAATAACAAAAATACTATTTCATATTATTTCGTAAACAACATTTTGCGGGTTTTTTATTTGTCTAGAAACTACTTTTGGGTCATGTTAAATCGCAACAGTACTAAAATTCCATCAAAATATGGTTATTTTTATCTGCTGCGCAGCTCGACCGTTTTCTGATCCGATTCTTGTACGCGTTTGTAACACAAAAATCATGACAACAACAAGGAACGTGTGTGCTGCTACGACAGACCAGGATGTTTGTTGATTTTATTCATGTAATTCAACAGTTACTGACTTTGATATGTGGTCGCTACGGTATTCTTCAACCCTCAAAAATGTTTATTCACCTCATCTAGAGTCTTGGCGATTATTAAATTTTCTCTGATTGAGAAATCAAGATAACGATCTATATCAAAGTCAATAATTTTATATTACGAATCACTGAATTTCCCTTAAAAATAGCTCAAAAACCTTAAATAAACTTGACAATCGGCACATCAGGTGTTCTCTTGGACGTCCGCGTACATGCTTTCTTCATTCGAATTCATCTGCTTGCAGGATATCAATAAGACCTCGATGGCCGAGTAGTTAAGGTTGTTAGTCATCTACTATTGATCACGTGCCTGTCAACTCTGATGTTGCGGGTTCAAGTATCACTGCAGGAAAGGTGTACTCGACTCCAATCTTAATTGACTGGGATTGCAAGTTTTCTACAGAAGGTGGCGGGTTTTCACCTGGAACTCTGGCTTCCTCCGCCAATAAATTCTGGACTCCACGATATAGCTGACTAATGTCAGGTGGCGTTAAATCCAAAACAAACAAACAAAACATACGTAAAGCTTGACATAACTGTATTTATATGCTAATCGAGAAAATTTGAAGTAAAAAAGAACAAACGACAGAAAAACAATAGAAAACAAGACGTACGGATTGAAATATATTTGTATATTTACAGGTAAACAAATAAGGTTACGCCATTTACACCGTAATATGTCATGTTTCTAATAACTAAAACAATGTGAGCAATTTTCTTCATATATCTATTCTTGATCCTCAAAAAATCCTTATAGTGAAGCGACATAATATGGACGGAAGCAAAAACAAAGTACGTAATTCGCAAACGATGTGCTCTCTTCCTGTGCTTTTTAATATATATCAATTTTGTAACTTTATTTTCAAGTCATTATCCTCTGCATTATATGGCAGCTGCCAAAAGTCGTCGAGTGTGAGCCAGCATTGAACGAGAATGATCAAAATTGTACTGAATGTTGCAGTTTTATGGCTTGTATGAATTTTGACTCCTATACCTTTAATGCCAGCACTAGTTTCATGGATCAATTGTGTAGGTATGTTACGTCATAAGGCAGGGACTAAAGGGAATAAGTGGTCAAGGTAGATAGTCACCTACTTTTGATCATAAGCATGTCAACACGGATGTTGCGAGTTCGAGTCTTACTTCAGGAAGAGTCTGCACGGCTTAACTGACAAGGATTGAGAGTACAGAATTACTTTTGGGGGTCTTAACAGGTACTCTGGACTTTCACCTTCACAATAAACATCTGGACGCCACAATATAGCAGATTGATTGTTAACAGTGGCATATAGTCTCACTTAAGCGAAAATAATGCAGTTATCCAAATACAACATCATAATTAATTGCGTGTTCTGTAAACACTGAGGTTGCGGGTTCGAGCTTTATTTCGGGCAGGGTGTGCTCGTCTCCAACCTTAACTGACAACGATTGTCAGTTTTCCTGCCGAAGGTCAGTGTTTTCACCGGGTAGTCTTTTTTCCAGGTGGACAAGGGTATATCGTTGAGAAACATATTCTTTATTATGCGTTAACTATTTCAATGGAATACTCCATACTCCAAAAGTGACAGCATAGTTGATATATGCCATATGAAATTGACGTAGTTTAAATATTTTTTAGTTTTGTATTAAATTTTAAGATAATCAGCTTAATAGTAAATGCAATTTGTTTTCTTGTTTTTCTAAACAATCTTAAAGGACATACAAGATTGATATATAGACAACCAAAGTCTAACTGATAGAGAACTGTCAATTCATTTGTCTACAATGCACATACTTTTCTTGCAGTAAATTGAACATTGCTATTGCACCAACCTGTTTTACTCCCAATGTAGTAAGTGATTGTGTATACGTAAAAAGAGTGGTACAAGCGTTTCCATATCAGAATCAAATTGGGGAGGGTTTGAAAGCAGCATGTGTACAGAAAAAATGTAAGTAAAATGTTAAATGCTAATTATTTGAAAAATAGTACAAAAATCATTTTGTTGAATAAGAACCATGATACCAATTAACAAGACGTTTATTATCAATTATGTACTTTTGAAGAGGTCAATACGCTGTTATATGGACCTTGTAAATGTCGTCGGTCAATATCTTTTTACAAGTCACATTAAATTGTATTGACCGAATTAAAAGTCCCTGATTGTTACATTACATACAAAAACCACAGCTTTTTTTCTATATCGAATGTATAATGAAACCACACCGGAACGAATATCAGGGATCTATATTTAGTAGCGTATCGTTAATATACCTAAAAATAGAAACATCGCACATTTTATGGTTTATGACGTTACTTAAGAGCACCCTAACAGTGCCTCTACATTCCACTGGTGACGTGACGTCTTTATATAATGTGTTGGTGACGTCACAAAATTGTCAATTTAGAATACAACACAGGAAGTTTTTCAGAATTTTAAGTATTTTGGTCACTTTGCGTGCTGAACCTGTTTTTTGTTTGTTTGTTTGAATAAATGATGTTTAACGTGCTGAATCTGTTCAGAAGCATCCATTGTACTCTGATTCTACTCTGACAATAATTGTACAGTATAAAAAATATATTCATTCAATTGCAGCTTACATATTGTTCAGACAGTGATTAAAATTAAATATTTCGAGAAATTTGGAAAGAACTTTAATTTTAGAACTGACTTAAATGCGTTTGTTTATAAATCGGATGCAATTTTTCATTAAGGGTCGTTGCACTCTGCTTTTTTCTATTGGTCACTGTTGGTAATGAGACGTATCTACGAAGTAACCAAATCGCTCGTAATCCATATCAAACACATAAAAGAACGATGTACGAAAAATTAGTAAAATACGCAAAATCTTTGCAATTTTTATTTGTATTACAAATTAAATCAAAAGGTGGAAGTCTGTACGCATCGACACTTTTCTTGACGTATACATATGTTCGACCACAATTGGAGTACTGTTCAAATGTTTGGCACCCATGGCAGAAAAATTAAACATATAATATTGAACGCGTTCAGAGATCAGCAGCTAGATATGTGCTTAATAATTACGACGATCAAAGTAGTGTAACCCAAATGTTAAGCACCTTAAAGTTGAACTCGCTCGAACATAGGCGTCTTTACAATTCCCTCATCTTTTTTCACAAAATCAGAACCCAAGCCGTTGCCGTGACCAGGTTTATCTCACCCCCACTAGAAATCTAATTAACTTATCTTTCAGTCTCGTACCCAGTACCACTCCAATTTCTACTTCTCTCGAACCATCAGATACTGGAATAGCATTCCTCCCAACATCAAATCAAGTCAAAGCCTCAACATCTGTGCTGAGAGTCTGACGACGGTCACTTTTGAAATGCTGTATACCCTTGTTTTTAACTGTATTATACCGTTCCTTTTATCTTTTACTGAATCAAGTTTAACAGTCTGAATATTGTTCTTTTTAGCTCACCTGACCCGAATGTGAGCTATTGCCATCACTTGGCGTCCGTCGTCTTCTGTCGTCGTCGTCATCGTCGTTAACTTTTCTTTGAAAATCTTCTCCTCCAAAACCACTTAAACGATTGCTTTGAAACTTTGCACACATCATCAGTAAAATGTCCTCAACAAAGTTTGCACAAATCATGGCTTCAGACCAACCAACATGGCTGCCTCGGCTAAAAATAGAACAGTGGGGTCAAAATATAGCTTTTGCCTTACAGTTCAAAAAGTATATAGATACAGGAAAACCGAAGAGACTTTCCTTCCTTCTTCATCATCAAAAGCTCTACAAAAAACTCCTTTGGGTGGAAGTTGTATGCTGACTCCTTGTAGGAGTTATTGCCCTTTAATTGTCGAAATTGATTATTTTTGCCTCAAAATCTTGAAAATTATTAGGACTAGAGAAAAAGTTAGCATTGTTAATTGTTCAACTCTGTGAGAGCTACAAAAATGACTTGGGTCAAGATTGTCTGATTAACCGTTTAGGAGTTATTCTCCTTGAATTTTTTTTTAATGAATTTTAATTGATTTTAAAACATCTTCTCCTCTTAAACCAATGAAAGGACTGCTTTGAAACATTGCACACAGCATTTTAAGATGTCGTCTCCAAAATTTTGCAAATCATGACAGCTGACTACCAACATGGCTACCTTGGCTTTAAATAGAAAAGGGGGGTGGGGGTCAAATAGATTTTGGCTGATAGTTAAAAAAGTGTAACAGACACAGCAAATTTGAAGTGAACCTCCTTCCTAAGCATCAAAAAGCTCCTCCTTATAGGAGTTATTTCCCTTAAAAGGTCAAAATTAATGATTTTTGCATAAGTGTTGGACAATTCCATATAGGTAAGAAAAGCTGGATAAAAAAGATTTATCTTTTCTAATGTCTTTAACAAACTGTTCCCAGACAGCGCCTCCCAGCAATCAGAAATTGATTGTTGGATAGTATCATGTAGACAGTAGATGTATAGGTAGATGTAGATTATCCTTTTCCAGGAGCACCACTTAATCAAAACATAGACACCTGCTGGGACTGAGGTCGAGGTCAAATTGTTCATTTTGCTGCGTTTCAGAAATTTCGAAAAAATTTGCCTGACATTTTTGTTGTTAACAAGTATTAAATTTTCAATTATGAACATTTTGACATCGAGTTTATATTCTTCACTCTTTTTTACAATCGCACTTTTCCCACTCATTCAGATCCTATAAGTCCATTTTTGCAAATACCTACTCATCACAGGTCAATGTGTTATAGCTAAAAGACTGTTCGCTGGACATTAATAACTTATCGATAAATCAACAATTCAAACAGTATATAAACAGAATTCTGCAGTTAAAAGCCCAATCCCCGCCACTGCGTCCATATCCGCTCCGTTTCATACTCCATAATTTAGTTCTCTGGTACCATACGAACTACCGTTTAATCTCCGAAGTAAGAAAACCGTAATGAAATGAAATAATAATATGAATATGTTGCATATATGTGCGAATATGAATATGTGATACAAACCCATGCATTTGTCAAAATAATTTTTTTAGCTTTGTTGCATGAATAGATAAGTAACTCTAAGTGTGCTTGCTATATTAAACATAAATTAATAAATTGTACAATACACTTTTGATTGGCTAAATGATGAATCGGTCTGTTACAAATAATAACATACAGTTTTTAAAACAGATTTTCTTAACTAAACATAATTTTATCCATATATATATAATATTTACATATGTAATAATACAACATTTTTCATTCTTTTTTTGTAAACAAGATTTTGCGGAAATGCAAAACATATCTAACTGCATAATTGCCAGCGGTGGTGGTGAAAAAGTTTTGGATAGATGTACAACACCATACATGAACAGCCTGAAAGACCCAAAAGCCGATATTTGCGAGTAAGATGTCTTTTTTATGAAGCTTATTGTAAAATGACACAAAAAGTACGACTCCTTATGAACTGATTGTGTTATTGGGAAAGCATTTTCATGCCTTTTTGAGATCTGTTGCTAGCGCACCTACCCTAAAAAACAATATTAAATTTAATTCATAAACGATTGAGCGGTGCTGCTTCCGAATCATGTCACATTGTTTTTTTTATCCATAAGAAAACTGTTTGGTTTAAAAGTCGTACAGTTTACTTTTCTTTTATCTATTAAGGGCAATGAAGACGATGAGCACCTGTGTACTAGGAGTCATGACTGCAACTAACTGTACTGACAGCAACTCGGACTTTTACAGAGTAGCCATGAAAAGTCAAAACAAGCAGATTCCTTTGTGCGGCAAGACATCCAATTCTTCTACATACGTGCATTTAAATATTGGGTTACACATTGTCACATTATTGCTAATAAGTTTTCATATAAATTTCTTTTAGAAGTACATGTATGTTTATTTGATCAGCAATTCTCTAAATAAATCGAACAATAAACTCAATTCATCTACCATTTTAATCACTTTAGTTCTTTGTTGTCGCTGCGAAATATACATACTCATTTCGGTTGCGCCAGTACATGTAGGAAATTGTTCAATAACGCAACATTTGCAATAATATAGCAAAATGAGATAAAATGATAATTTCAAATTATCTTTCGTTTGACAAGTTTGTATGTTTGCTGACTGAAGAACAGCGATAAACTCTTGTAAAACAAATAAATTTAATCTGGATTGCTGACAAAGGGTAACAACCTTTGAAAGCATTTTACGTTTTAAAATTGACATGCTTTATTACCTACCAGCGTTTTCAAAAAATTTTGAAAATGTTTTAATTATTGTATCAACATTCAATAAGTCATTAAGTAAGACAAAGGCAAATACAATTGGTTTCAAACTCGGACATTAAAAGTCCCATTCTGTCATAAATGTTTGTTTACAATTTAAATTTAAATATACAAATAAACCTATAAATATTCTGTTATCGTCGATGCGTGTAAGATCTTAAATGTTATGTTTAAATTCAATTCTTGCAAACGAACATACATTATGTACGCACAAGGGACGACATGTGAGAAATTACAAAACTGCATACTAACTAATGTGCGGACAGTACAATGGATGGCAGAAGACCTTATAATGGTATTATATTGAAAGAATAAACATATAGAGATTGTCAGGTGCGGTTACCATGTTGACTTTATTACAAAAAAATATATAAATATATGGTGGGCCTCGGTGACCGAGTGGTTAAGGTAGTTCGTCTACTATTGATCACGTGGTCTGTCAACACTGAGAATGCGGGTTCGATTCTCACTGCTGGCAGGGTGTACTCGACTCCAATCTTAATTGACAAGGATTGCCAGTTTCCTACCGCAGGTTTTCTCCGGGTACTCCGGCTTCCTCCCCCAATAAAAACTGGACGCCATGATATAGCTGAAAAATTTCTGAAAATTGCGTTAAAACATCATTCAAACAAACAAATATATGGTAGATCTTTAATGTCTCAAATGAGCAATATCATGAAGGAAATAGTCACCGACCAGCGTCAAAATCAATACATGCATATAGTACTGTTAAAATCAAACCAATCTACAAAATGAAATTAAATTTAACTAAAGGTCTACTCGATTCTAAATTACTGCGCATAACGTGCGTAAAACTTTTACCATGTTCATATCACATTCTGGTCACATTTGTTAATACATACATGTACATTTGAACAAACACATCAATTTGAAGCTCTATAATCGTGTTCATTGGTATCTTTGATGAAATTATATTTGCAACCACTAGGTTGATGCCTCTGCCGAGGGACTGTTAGTCCCAGACGGTATCACAAGCCCAGTAGTCACACTTTGCTGCTGACATGAATATTACTGATTCTTTCAGTGATATAGTCATTGTCTAAATGTACTGCCCTTAAATTTCGAAAATTATTATAGTTCTAAGTTTTTTCTATTTTCAAGGTGTAGACAGCCTAAGTCGGATTTGTATAAAGTTTTGGAATTTTGGTGATAAATGCTCTACAACATCTTAACCATTAAAAAAAAATTTAAATCTTGTTTGAGTTTGAGCGCCACTGATGAGTCTTGATTAGACGAATCGCGTGTCTGGCGTAGTAAATTATATTAATCTTGGTCTCTTAGATGACATTTTATTTGAAAACACGTAGTAATAAACGTTAAGGTTTTTGTTGAAAAAGTGTTTATATACTCATCTGAAAACGTAACGAATCTGACAAAGCTAACAATATAGACAAGTATTTATTTTAAATATTTAATGTGTGATGCACACGCCTAAGTGTATTCGGACTTTCATGTCCATGTCTATATGTAAAGATGGAATATTTCATCTACCATGTAAACGAGCAGAACCTAAATGGTCACAAATATGCTAAGAATACAAAGTGGCAATACAAGCTTGCATTGAAAATCACTAAATTAAATTATTTATTTATAAAAAAAACGCAATAGAAACTTTTACAGTGCATTTTAAAAGAATCAAATTACTTCAAAAATTTCGTTTCCGATAACTTTAACAACTTTAAGTTACAACGATTTGTTTGACTTTTAAAATCTGCTAAACTACTTTGGGAACAATTTGTAGGTCAAAGTTCGCGTTAAACGACTAACATGTCACCATTGGATTGGGTCTTGCAGTTACTCGATCAAATGTTAATAGAATGTGACCAGAATGGAGTTACTGTAGGTAGCACTTTCTCGCCGCAACAAAAGCTTAAGGGTGGAACAAGTGAAAGATTATTTAAACATTTAAAAAATAACTAAATTTAAACAATAGTAAATCTTACCTGCCTGAATACTACAGGTTAGAACTCTGCACAAAAATACAATTGACTGGAACAAAAATACAAAAGTACTTTATTTCTTTTTGATAACATGCAGAAGTAAAATTGTTGATATTTTCTGACAATGTGAACATTGAATGCTCCACTGTCTAGTATATTCACAGTGTGTTAATATAAACCTATATTGCAGCTACTCTCCAAGTATATATACAGAGTGTGGTGCAGTCATTACATCTCCTACTCGACGAAACCTTCGCTTTTTCGGTATAGACATAAATTGAATATAAACTAAACTCTACACCATGCGCGAAGCCGTAAACTTCTCAGTTATCAACTTTCTGTTCATTAATAGCAATATTTAATAAACTCCGCGCATGCTGTTTATGTTTCATCAATCATAAGTTATGCTAGATTCTTCGATAGGTATTCCTTTCTTTTAAAAACGAAAACTGCTGTGGACTAATAAGCTTTTAAGTTATTTGATGCACCAAGGTTTATGAAGTGCTAGCTGGCCATCATTTCAACTTGGTTGTTAGTTGTGGAAAATAATTTCCCACGTTCGATTAGAAATTTTAATCAGAGACACCCTTAAGTACCTCTATTCCTAGATTTGAGTTTTTACGATAATGATTATGATTAACACGATGGGTATCTAATAAGAGATGGGAACTGCCTACTTGTCTAAAGCACCTGAGTCCACCCAAGTTGTTTATTTGATTTGGGTTAAAAATTTTTAGTTGTTGTTATGTTTCTTTATATCGTGTGTATTGGTCTCAATTTGAAATTTGTCACTGTCCTATGATTTTTAATTCTTTTTGACAGTTTGGGTTTCTTATATTATCCCTAACTATGTAACTAATAATATTCGGTACCGGGATTATTTTTCACAAAACAAGGTATTTACGAAATTTTCAGACCGAAAACATAACCTAAATAAAAGCATAGAACGATTGCTAGCTTTCACTAAAATTGCTTTAACCTTTATTTTATCCCTTTGTTTTTTTGAATATACAATAGTGGCTTTTCAGTTCCATTTTAGTAATAGGTATTGATCATATCTAGTCTAAATGTGATGAGTTTCATTACGTTATATGTATATGCTTACAATCTCTCTTTTTTAACAGGATGCCATTGTTCAATTATTGACCATTATTATACATGAATATTTTTTATTATCGCTCATATAAAAAACCAGTAGATGTGTAAACATCATCTCCATTATCTTAATTTTATTTTAAACACCAATCTGTGCGTTTAAATTGTAATTAAACAGCACTTACCGATTTGTATTGACATTTGTTCAGTTGTATGCATTATGTACGATATCCAAACGTGTGTCAACTTTGTAATGGGTATGGCTATAATTTATTTACTTAGTTACGTACAACTGTATAAACAATATTCTAATAATTTATGTCAAAATGACCTTTTAGATACTCGAGCATTATATATTATTTATTGAGAAAAGTGCTATACATAGCTAAATCATTTGGGCATATATCTATATCACTAAGTTTCATAGTTATTATTAAATCATCTGATAGCCAAATGGGCCTCGGTGGCCGAGTGGTTACTATTGATCACGTGGTCTGTGAACACTGAGGTTGCCGGTTCGAGTCTCACTGCGGGCTACTCGACTACAATCTTAATTGACTAGGATTGCCAGTTTTCCTACCGAAGGTCGGGGGTTTTCTCTGGGTACTCCGGCTTCCTCCCAAAATAAAAACTGGACGCCATAATATAGCTGGAAAATTGCTGAAAGCCACTTTCAAACAAACAAAATCTGATAGTTAAAGACCAGTTAACGCATTGCGTTTAAAGTAAACATCATCATAATATTATACAATTATAGCCTTTAAATTAGGTCGATATGAAAAAATATCGACATGAGATCATATCGACCGACAACGAAGTTGGAGGTCGATATGTTATCTCATGTCGATATTTTTCATATTGACCGTATTTAAAGGCTACAATTGTTATATTATTAATTGATAGTTTTATGCACATCTGTATATACTGGTATTGTAAAGGAATTTAGTTCAATGTTTCTTTTGATTAGTTTACTGTTTTTATGGTTTGTCTAGTGTATGAAAATTTCACATTTATTTCAATATCAGCAGAAATTATGAAAACTTTCAATTCAAAAGATATATTAATGCAATAAACAAGCAACATATTAAACTGTTTGAAAATTTTCAGAATGTATCTACTTTCCTAACTTTCAAACCGGAAATAGACACAAGTTAATTTTAATATACTGTTTAAAGGGGAATTCCAAAAAGTTAAAAATAGCTGTGCAATATCATGTTTTCTAAATATAACCGTGCAACATCACTTTTCTATCAGCCGTTTTCAAAGAACCTTTCAAAATACAGCCTGTCATGTGACAGGGTTTACACAAATCAAATTTATCCAAAAAATATCAATTAATAATATTATACAATTATAGCCTTTAAATAAGGTCGATATGAAAAAATATCGACATGAGATCATATCGACCGACAACGAAGTTGGAGGTCGATATGTTATCTCATGTCGATATTTTTCATATTGACCGTATTTAAAGGCTACAATTGTTATATTATTAATTGATAGTTTTATGCACATCTGTATATACTGGTATTGTAAAGGAATTTAGTTCAATGTTTCTTTTGATTAGTTTACTGTTTTTATGGTTTGTCTAGTGTATGAAAATTTCACATTTATTTCAATATCAGCAGAAATTATGAAAACTTTCAATTCAAAAGATATATTAATGCAATAAACAAGCAACATATTAAACTGTTTGAAAATTTTCAGAATGTATATACTTTCCTAACTTTCAAACCGGAAATAGACACAAGTTGTTTAAAGGGGAATTCCAAAAAGTTAAAAATAGCCGTGCAATATCATGTTTTCTAAATATAACCGTGCAACATCACTTTTCTATCAGCCGTTTTTAAAGAACCTTTCAAAATACAGCCTGTCATGTGACAGGGTTTACACAAATCAAATTTATCCAAAAAACATCAATTAATAATATAATATAATATTATTAATTGATATTTTTCTGATAAATTTGATTAGTGTAAAGCCTGTCACATGACATGTTGTATTTGGTAAGGTTCTTTGAAAACGGCTGATAGAAAAGTGATGTTGCACGGTTATATTTAGAAAACATGATATTGCACGGCTATTTTTAAATAATTGGAATTCCCCTTTAAACAGCCAATCAGAATGACTTCTGTCTGTTTCCGGTTTGAAAGTTAGGAAAGTATGTACATTGTGAAAAATTGCAAATATTTCAATATGTTGCATGTATTTTTGTATTTATAAATCTTTTAAATTGAAAGTTTTCATAATTTCAGACGATATTGAAATGAAATGCGATATTTTCGTACATGTGACAAAACCCATCAAAACAGTAAACTAATCAAAAGAACATTGAACTAAATTCCTTTAAAATACTAGTATATACAGATGTGCATAAAAATATCAATTAATAATATAACAATTGTAGCCTTTAACTACGGTCGATATGAAAAATATCGACATGAGATAACATATCGACCTCCAACTTCGTTGTCGGTCGATATGTTCTCATGTCGATATTTTTTCATATCGACCTAATTTAAAGGCTATAATTGTATAATATGAACATCAGAACATTTTCTTTCGGAAACCACAACTCTTGAAATATCCCTGTGTTCAATCGATCATAAAGTATTTATTTAAAAGCCAAAAATACATGTTTTTTGCGATTTAGGGATGGCTTGACCGCGTGTCTACTTTTATAAAGTGCACAATTTATTGTATAATTACAAACTATATAATTATTTTTAACAAAATGTCATTAATTATAAAACGTTTTACACTGGTGTATGAGTGGTCTGATCTCCGTAATATATTTTGTAGTGTTCCAAAGAACAAAGTCTTGTTTCCCTAATTTCTATTAATAATGTAAATACAAACATAGATCCGTAATTGTATAGTTGTTTATTCTGTGTCATGGATATAGTATCAGGAGAATGGTATTAATTATTAATTTGTGCATAAACTCTTGTTCTCTTATCATGTTAATAAACGTATCAATAAAAAATCATGAATATTCAGGTAAAGATGTTTATTCTGTGTCATGGATATAGTACCAGGAAAATGGTATTAATTATTAATTTGTGCATAAACTCTTGTTCTCTTATCATGCTAATGAATGTATCTATAAAACATCATGAATATTCAGAAATACATTTCAAATTTTAATTCTCGAACCATGCTGTGAGAGTCAAAGTGCTCGGCCCACAGAGCTCCCCAGCGCGTCGACAGGTGCCTTCTCATTGGGGGTTGTCAGGTTATAATACTGCAAGCCTGACAGCAAACCAAAGTAGGTAACGTGTTTAGAGAATGTCACGATCCTTGCATGTTAAAGACCCATTTTGTAGATGTCGATAAGATTATGCTCGTTGTAGCAGCAACAAATGGATAAATTTTCCGTGCGTAACCATAGCCGAAACTTTTCCAGTGGCATTCAAAATTTTGCCCTTTTGGTCCATTTTTCCCGAATTGATTTATTGTTTGTTAACTGTTCTCGTTCTGAATATAGCTAAAATACTGCTGGCTGGATTTAAAGCAATTATCAATCAATCAAATTTTAATTGCGTTAAAATTTATGTAAGCGAACACGATTCTGATATTAAATCTTATCCGAAAATTGATCGAATAATAATGAAAAAGAATGTTCAAATTGGATATGTGAACAAAATTGTGTGGATCAGATAATTTCAATAGATTCACATACAAAAATCATCCTTACCTTGCATTTTCTACTTGATTCAAGTGCTTTTATGATCTGTAAGTCGGATGTTCTCAAAAGCGAACATTAAATAATTGATTAACTGAATTATATTCTTTCATGTCTAATTGTTGTTAATTATCTATTTATTTCTATATTTACTAAATCCATGCTGAAAATTGTAAACTTGTCTTAGTTCATAAGATAGTCAGAATGGTGTGTGATAGTTTTCCGTGAGCCTTTCACTCAAGTATATTAAGCATCAAGCTCAGCGTGTTTAGAAAAGTGCTGTGATAGTTTTACAAGTGTGTGCCTGTCTTTCTTTATTTAACACTCTTTCTTCATTATTGTACCTATCATAGAAACCGATGGAAATTGACTGCGGTATACGGTAATTTAATATCGTTTAAAATGGCTCAATCTGACATATATTGCTTTATTACTAACAGATTACTTTTAAACAGTGTAACAATATATATTTATTTACATTGAAACAAAAACGTCATTCTGCTAAAACCTTCCATTAAATAGGTCCAAGTTTACTAATGCGCTTAGGTTCTTTTTTGTTTGTGCAATTGACCATAATAAACACAATTAAAAAAAAAACGATCATTGTGTATAGTTTTTTTTTAAATTGTGTTTATTATGGTTTTAAGCAGAATGACGTTTTTGTTTCAATGTAAATAAATATATAACAGTTTAAAAGGAACCAAGATAAAAAGAAACATGGGTGGAGCGGTTTTTAAACTAGACCAACAGAAAAAATACTACTAATGAAACCTGAAAAAACATCAACTGAAAAAATTAGCGTCAAAGATAGTTTCAATCGGTAGATCTAAGCACGTCCCTGGCACTCTATAATATATAAAGTATCACAGGTTGAAAAGAAAAAAACGTAGGCTCTCCCACGTCTCACCGCAGAATGACCAATTTTTCCATAAATGGCCGACTGCGAATTGAGACGCCTGAGTTTACTCGAACACATCTCTACTCGTTGTAGCATCAATTATAATACTTTAAACAAGTCAGTTGCCTCGATAACGTTCTTGGTCAGGTGTTTTGATTAGATGCAATGTGACATCTCTATGTGAAAGTTGTAAATTTACAGAAGATATGGGTATTATCATGCGTTTTGGGGAAAGACCGACGATATTTCACGAGTGATTGAAATTTTTCTCATTCCTACAATTTATCCTATGTTTTGTGGTATCTTTGTTTTCCGTATTTTGGGAGATAACTTATTATTGAAAGGAATTGCTGTCTGGAGATATTCATAATATTCTCTATTTTCTTTCAATTTTGGTGCAAATGAAGAAGTGATATATCGTCTGATTTCTCAACAACTGAGTTTTGAAATTGGTGTTTAAAATATAGACTCGATAAAAGCAAAGATGACCTTAATATAAATTAAGGTATTCTGGTGGAAAATGATATGTTTTCATAAAAAAGCAAAAAGGTGCACCCGTCGGAAACAGAAAAGAACTGCAATAAATTAAAATAAGATATTATTATACAATTGCAAGCAAATAATTCAAATGGTGATTTTAACGTGCTATATATCACACAGTATTTTCTGTAGTATTGTCAGGCGTTTATTTCTTGGTTGCAAAGCTATGCGTTTACACAATTTTCATTCTTTGTTTATATTTTCAACTAAGGTAAATTTCAAAATATTTGAACAAATGTTATCTTTGCTCTATCACTGAGAGGCAGTCCAGGGGTATTGATCTCTTTCAGATAATTATTGTACAATAATGTACTTATTTCTTTTCCTTGTTGTCGGTTCATGATAGAAATCCATGATCAATTGTGTATATGAAATTTCCACATTTTGGGTATCCAATGCAACGTATATTCATATTCAAATGTAGAGCCTATGTTCATTTTAGGTATTACGGATGAAAAATTAACCCACAGGGGTCGTATTAAACCTGATGATTTACTGTTTTATGTGCGTTCATAACGTGAGCAATGGTTAAAAGAGTTTTAAAATTAGTATATTCATTCAACAATAGTAAACTAATATAATATATGTTAAACATGGGCTTAACACTATTCTGTGTATTTAGAATTCGCAGTTTTTTATTTAAGTAACTGTTTTATTAACTTTTTCTTTTATCGTTTGGAAAATATGAGCTGTATTATAGTTATATTCAGGAGGAGAACTAATTAACAGACCACAAATTAATAGGGAAACGACTAAAGAGAAATGACTGCCACCTTCAAGGCGTTGACAGCGTAGTGTAGGTTTTTAACGACTACGAATAAACTACTCTTTTTTTACATGTATAAAAGAAGTCGTTAGCGAGGCACTATACAAAACGGCGCCTATAACTATGGCAGACTATAGCCAGTCCTTCCGTATTATGACCTGACAACAACTAAAGAGAGGGCATTTCGTACCTGCCACCTTGGCACCGCTGTGGGTTGAGGCAGGTGAATCACTACCAGTACCTTGTTTAGTAGACTAATTGCTAGGTTTCTGTGTTTTAGGGAGAATTTTTGATATACATATACCGTTTAAGTAATATTCTGGTCACCTTTGTTTAAATATGAATAATGCGAGGCGAATGATTACTGAGACATTTGAACAAACAAACTAATTGCAGCTCTATAATTGTGTTCTTTTCAAAGCACGTAGTGTTTATGTTGCAAAAATTATTTTTCCGTACTCACCATGAAGATTTGACTTCACTCTGAACAAAGAAAAACAGACCAGTATTAAGTACAACTTAAGTGTGGTCACAACTTTTTACAATCAAAATTTACTTATGTACCGTACTGAATTATATTTCGAATTGGTTGATTTGTAATAAAATCAAAGTTTTAATCGTAATAACAAAAATAATATAATCCTAACAATAATTTTACCATAAAGATGACACACTATTTTTTTCACAGTACATCTAAAACCAAAACCAATGACGGGCACAAATTAGTTTCGGTCAGTTCACCTTCAATGCGCAATAAAAAATCTGGAATCTACTTAATCTATGTTGAGAACACTTTGTAGGTCAAATTGCGGGTAAAACGACTGTACAATCATAGCAAGTATTGGGTTTCTTTTTTGTAGTAACATGATTAAAAGATGCCAAAGTTGGACAAAGTTACGGTACATCATCCACACTACTATAATTACAAAACGGAGAGAACAGGTCAAAATTTTTTCAATATAATTTTTCACTTAAACTAAAATATTGTGCATACTGCAGGCTAGAATTCTATACAAAAACACTAGATTTATTCATCATCGCACTAGAAAGTCTTATTTATCTAAAGTTAGGCACACTTTAGGCATACTTTTTAACAGCAATTGTCCTGCTGTATTATATTTCGGTTTTTATTCTAAAGTTAAACAAAACATTGAGTTACAAGTATATTTACAGTATGATAAAATCTACACATATTGCTACACTCTCTAGGTAATACACAGGGTAAAAAAGAACAAATTTTGCTTACCTTAATAAGTAGGGCAACAGTGTGATAAGATTAACATTTGTTTCTAGACTGTCTGAGTATATCTGCAGTGTGATTAAATGAACATTTATTGGTCCTCTTTAACAGTGTATCCACAGAGTGATGAAATGAACATTTATTGCTCTCGTCTAGATAACTTGTGATTAGACGAACATTTATTGCTCTACTTTCTAAGTACATCCACAATGTGATAAGACGTACTTTCTAAGTATATCCACAATGTGATTAGACGAACATTTATTGCTCTACTTTCTAAGTATATCCACAATGTGATAAGATGTACATTTATTGCTTCTCTTTCTAATTTGCTAAGTACAATTATATTCACAGTGTGATAAGACGAACATTTATTGCTCTTTTTTCTAAATATATCCACAGTGTGATAAGATGAACATTTATTGCTCTACATTTCTAGTTATTTCCACAATGTGATAAGATGGACATTTATTGCTTCTACTTCTAACTTGCTAAGTAAAAGTATATCCACAGCGTGATAAGACAAACATTTATTGCTCTACTATCTAAGTATATCCACAGTGTGATAAGACGGACATTTATTGCTCTACTTTTCTAGTTATATCCACAATGTTATATGATGGACATTCATTGCTTCTCTGTCTAAATTGGTAAGTACAAGTATATCCACAGTGTGATAAGAGGAACATTTATTGCTCTTCATTTCTAGTTATTGCCACAATGTGATAAGATGTATATTTATTGCTTCTCCTTCTAATTTGCTAAGTACAAGTATATCCACAGCGTGATAAGACAAACATTTATTGCTCTACTTTTCTAGTTATATCCACAATGTGATAAGATGGACATTTATTGCTCTACGTTCTAAGTATATCCACAGTGTGATAAGACGGACATTTATTGCTCTACTTTTCTAGTTATATCCACAATGTTATAAGATGGACATTAATTGCTTCTCTGTCTAAATTGGTAAGTACAAGTATATCCACAGTCTGATAAGAGGAACATTTATTGCTCTTCATTTCTAGTTATTGCCACAATGTGATAAGATGGACATTTATTGCTTCTCCTTCTAACTTGCTAAATACAAGTATATCCACAGCGTGATAAGACAAACATTTATTGCTCTACTTTCTAAGTATATCCACAGCGTGATAAGACAAACATTTATTGCTCTACTTTCTAAGTATATCCACAGCGTGATAAGATGTACATTTATTGCTCTACTTTCTAAGTGTATCCACAGTGTGTTAAGACGAACATTTATTGCTTTACTATCTAAGTATATACACAATGTGATAAGACGAACATTATTTCTCCGTTGCTAACTTGATAAGTACAAGTATATCCACAGTGTAATAAGACGAACATTAATTGCTCTACTTTCTAAGTATATCTACAGTGTGATGAAAAGAACATGTGTTGTTAACCGTTTTAAGTATATTAAGAGTGTGATCACACTAACCTTTCTTGTTCTACGTTTTAAGTATATCTATGATGTGATAAAAAAGGACAAGTATTGCTCGTCTTAAACATATCCACAATGTAACAAGATGAATATGTTTTGCTATACTTTCTACGTATATCCACAGCGTGAAAATATAAACATTTATTCTTTACTTTCTAAGTATACCTACAACGTGATTAGAGGAACGTTTATTTCTTAACTTTCTAAGTATATCAATACTGTGATAATTTGAACATTTGTTGTACCACTGCCTAATTGTTACTTGAGTGAGATGCAATAAATATTTATTGCTCTTCTTTACCAAGAATAATCACATTGTTATATAATTAAGACATAAATTATTGCGAATGGGCTCTATGCGATTTACATGTAGACAAATATATTTCTAACAAATGTTTTGAAATTTCAAAGCGGCACTATAAGAGGACGATTTCAATAGTAATATTGGGTTTTGAAACTGATAAAATATATTCCAAACCAGCATGTTAAAAGCAAACACAATTGACATACAAATATATGCTCGTCATTTTATTGAATATACGTACAAATTCTTTTTACTGTTTTGTAAATAATAATGCGTTGATATCGTTTCCTTATCACAACCAAACATAGAGGATAGAGTGCAAACTTTATTTCTGTCAAAATTAAAGTAGAAACATTGTTCATTTCAGGTAGCAGAGATTAAGGAATCTCAAGGTCGTCAGTTGTTTATTAAATGTGTAATAAACCTGATAACGAATTATTTTTATATATTCTATTCAACAGCGCTACACTCATAAGTATCAAATAATTCACGTTTTGTACTGCTTTTGTTTACTTTAAATCTGATTTGAACGTTTGAAAACTATTATTTGAAATTAACTTGTTATGCGCTATTTTTGTTCATCATTCTTGTATTTTTAAGTTTTTAGAGACGCAGGATTAAGATTTTTTAAGAAGTACCTAATTCATTAGACGAATTGTTACGCATTTTTTAAAATACATAAAGGGTATAATTATAGAGGTAAGCGTGTATAAAGCATGATAGATTGTACTTTTTTACACCGTATAATAAACTAAATTTCATTTAAATGTACTTAATGTATGTCAAATATAAGCTTTTTGAGATAAAGATAAAACCTAAATAAATAATAAATACTACACCTACTGAGGCCCGTATGAAAGAAACAGAAGGAGAGTAATAATCAGTTTAAATTTTAAATATAAAAGATCTACGCGCAAATTATCCAAGTTTGTAACAGGTGATGTTGTTTTCTTTTTGTGCTCCTCAAAGTTCATAGTTTCAAACTGTAAGTTATCGTCACGCTTAACGTGTAACTGTAAACATGCATATACCAAACAGTTTTACAATGTTATCTCTCTAGAAATGTGAATTAAAAATATAGTGGAATTTGTAGATAAAGCTGTCATCAAAGATACCAAGGTTAATATAATTTACTACGCCAGGCGCGCGTTTCGCTTGTCAAGACTCATCAGTGGCGCTCGAACCCAAACAATATTTAAAATCCAAATGAATGAGCCTTTTGAATCTTTCAGCAATATACCAGATGCAATTTATACGTCAATCTAAATATGTTTCATTAGCAAATAAAAATGTCTTTACAATATTACCACGGCATATGTCATGCTACTTTTAGTTAACACCATTTGATCAATATTCGTCAAGTATCTATTTTTGAACCTCAGGAACTTGACCCCAAATAATTGGGCGACGAAATATGTACGAAATCGCAAAACAAAATTAGTTTGCAGATGATGTGCTCACTTTCATTCCTTGGACATTGAATTAATATTCGTTTTATGATACATACATTTTCTTAAATTTATTTTCAAGTTATTATAGTGTGCATGATATGGCAGCTGCAAAATGTCGTCGAGAGTGCTCCGTCGTTAGAAGAGAAAAATCCATATTGTACAGAATGCTGCGATTTTTATGCTTGTATGAAGCTTGATAGGTTCAATATCAGCACTGAAACTAGTTTCGTAGATCATGTGCGCAGGTAAGTTATTTTATTTAGTTTGTTTAAGTGATGTTTAACGCCACTTTCAGCAATTTTTTAGTTAAATCATGGCGTTCAGTTTTTATTGGGGAAGGAAGTCGGAAGACCCGAAGAAAACCTTCGACCTTTGGTAGGAAAACTGGCAATCATTGTAAATTATGATTGGAGTCGAGCTCACCCTGCACGCAGTGAAACTCGAACCCACAATCTCAGTGTGGACAGACCACGTGATCAATAGTAGACGAACTACCTTAACCTCTCGGCCACCGAGGACCCTATTTCATTTAGTGGAGTTGTCTCAGCGATTAAGTAATACATGTAGTATATATCATACGTGTCAGAATAATGTTTCTTAATGCAATGTGAGTGGACTCCATCCTTAATTGACAAGGTTTGCGAGGAACACATGTATTACTTTCATAAGTTTTACCGTGTAGTTAGGTTTATACCCCTAAAAGACCTGGATCTCGCGATATAGCTGAATTATTGCTGCAGGTTGCAATCACAATTTTATCTTATATGACCTCAGCTTGTATGATACGAGACATTTGACATCATCCAGTATTTCCAAGGCGAAAGCATAATTTCCACTTTGACATAAGAAACTCTCCAAACATGTCATTACGCCATATATGTACGATCCTCACAAACGAGTAAACCATTCGCCGAACCGTGTACATGGGAGTCACTTGCCAAAACGTGCCGAAACGTACTCTGTCACCCGGTTCGCCCAAACGTGTCATTCTGTTCTTGTGATGTCACTGGCCTCTTACAAGCTCTATGGCGTCAAAAACGCACTCTTTAAAAATCAATTTACAGCTGAATTAATTATTACAATGATTTTTTTCAAGTATTTTGTATCAGATGCATGTTAGGTTCACATTAATGTTTTGGACAATTACTAACTATGCATTCATGCACCAAAAAAATATTTCAATGAACAAATACGTTATAGTGAAATAAACATGTTTGGGCGTACAAGAGAGACTGAACACGTTTCACCAATACGAATCGAAAAAGCTTCAGCTGATGAGAGTTAGACGAGCACAATTGGGCTGGGATGAACGTTAATTCGGGACATTTTGGAGGATATGACACGTTTTAATTAAAAAAAGCGACACCTACGACACTATTGGCAATCATAAATTTAAATTGAATACGATATCTAGGTTTTTAAGGTATTCTAAGTGAATCGGCTAACAATTAAATGGAATTAGTAAAATTTCACAATATCTAAAGGGCATTCGTGGTTGTAAAACTTCATAAATAAACAACCACCGTAAATCTTATTGAGGGCTGCAAATTCTACAATGCAAGTAATTATACTTTTCTTGTAGTAACGTTGACTATGCAACAATTAGCGAATGTTATTCACCGAAATATATAAGTGACTGCATCTTTCTACAACGAACGATAGAAACATTTCCCAATAATAAAATTGTGGAAGGTTTTAAAGCAACTTGTGAACAGAGAAAATGTAAGTAAAAATGTTTTATCGTCCGGAAGGTTAATGATTTGATCTAGAAGAGAAACATTCTGTTTAACATTAGATGTCTTATGTAGAAGAATATTTGTCGGGCACAGAAATAGTCCCAGCTTCTTTGCAATGCGTTAAAAGTTTTTGCAGTGATGTCTGCTTTTTCTGCGCGAGGAACAAATACAAAGCAAAGTCGGTCGGATGAAGAATCTAAATCAATTGTTTGGAGAATGCTTCTCCAAAGACCTTGCGTAGAAGGCTTGATGTAAGTGTTGAAAAGTTGCCAGCTGAACACATTTAAGGTGTTAATCCACTTGTTTAATTCTTTTCAATCTCCCATTTCCCGGCTTTCAAATACCTTTATATTTTACTCATCGTTGGTTAAAGTGTTATCGTCTATAGCTAAAATATTGGCCGTTGGACGTTTGTCGCCGATCAATCAATCAATCTACCATTAAAACAGTATTCAAATTGATTTCTGTTCAAATCCTTATTTCACCAACATTGTTCATATCAGATGTACTTTATATACTGTTCATATCAGATGCACTTTATATACTGTTCATATCAGATGCACTTTATATACTGTTCATATCAAATGCACTTTATATACTGTTCATATCAGATGCACTTTATATACTGTTCATATCAGATGCACTTTATATACTGTTCATATCAGATGTACTTTATATACTGTTCATATCAGATGCACTTTATATACTGTTCATATCAGATGCACTTTATATACTGTTCATATCAGATGCACTTTATATACTGTTCATATCAGATGCACTTTATATACTGTTCATATCAGATGCACTTTATATACTGTTCATATCAGATGCACTTTATATACTGTTCATATCAGATGCACTTTATATACTGTTCATATCAGATGTACTTTATATACTGTTCATATCAGATGCACTTTATATACTGTTCATATCAGATGTACTTTATATACTGTTCATATCAGATGTACTTTATATACTGTTCATATCAGATGTACTTTATATACTGTTCATATCAGATGTACTTTATATACTGTTCATATCAGATGTATTTTTATATACTGTTCATATCAGATGCACTTTATATACTGTTCATATCAGATGCACTTTATATACTGTTCATATCAAATGCACTTTATATACTGTTCATATCAGATGTATTTTTATATACTGTTCATATCAGATGCACTTTATATACTGTTCATATCAGATGCACTTTATATACTGTTCATATCAGATGTATTTTTATATACTGTTCATATCAGATGCACTTTATATACTGTTCATATCAGATGCACTTTATATACTGTTCATATCAAATGCACTTTATATACTGTTCATATCAGATGTATTTTTATATACTGTTCATATCAGATGCACTTTATATACTGTTCATATCAGATGTACTTTATATACTGTTCATATCAGATGTATTTTTATATACTGTTCATATCAGATGCACTTTATATACTGTTCATATCAGATGCACTTTATATACTGTTCATATCAAATGCACTTTATATACTGTTCATATCAGATGTATTTTTATATACTGTTCATATCAGATGCACTTTATATACTGTTCATATCAGATGCACTTTATATACTGTTCATATCAGATGCACTTTATATACTGTTCATATCAGATGCACTTTATATACTGTTCATATCAGATGCACTTTATATACTGTTCATATCAGATGCACTTTATATACTGTTCATATCAGATGCACTTTATATACTGTTCATATCAGATGTACTTTATATACTGTTCATATCAGATGTACTTTATATACTGTTCATATCAGATGCACTTTATATACTGTTCATATCAGATGCACTTATATACTGTTCATATCAGATGCACTTTATATACTGTTCATATCAGATGCACTTTATATACTGTTCATATCAGATGCACTTTATATACTGTTCATATCAGATGCACTTTATATACTGTTCATATCAGATGTACTTTATATACTGTTCATATCAGATGCACATTATATACTGTTCATATCAGATGCACTTTATATACTGTTCATATCAGATGCACTTTATATACTGTTCATATCAGATGCACTTTATATACTGTTCATATCAGATGCACTTTATATACTGTTCATATCAGATGTACTTTATATACTGTTCATATCAGATGTACTTTATATACTGTTCATATCAGATGTACTTTATATACTGTTCATATCAGATGTATTTTTATATACTGTTCATATAAGATGCACTTTATATACTGTTCATATCAGATGTACTTTATATGCTGTTCATATCAGATGTACTTTATATACTGTTCATATCAGATGCACTTTATATACTGTTCATATCAGATGCACTTTATATACTGTTCATATCAGATGTACTTTATATACTGTTCATATCAGATGTACTTTATATACTGTTCATATCAGATGTATTTTATATACTGTTCATATCAGATGTACTTTATATACTGTTCATATCAGATGTATTTTTATATACTGTTCATATAAGATGCACTTTATATACTGTTCATATCAGATGTACTTTATATGCTGTTCATATCAGATGTACTTTATATACTGTTCATATCAGATGTACTTTATATACTGTTCATATCAAATGCACTTTATATACTATATCGCTTCGCTTTCTATGCCACAGCTGATTTCTCCGCCTTAATTTTCGAATTTCATGTTGAAAAAAATATTAATAAACCTCTACATTAATTAATATGTTCCATTTTAAATTTATTTTTGAATTTTGATATGAACAGTAAAAAGATATAATAGATTAATTGTGCTATTAAGTGGGTATTTTTTTTTATAATAGACATGTATTGTGTCAAATAGAAGCGTAATTAGGTCTAGAACAGCTGTATTGGACCTAGGTAATCCTAAGGACTAATACATCTATCCGGGACCCAATACTGATTTCGATGACTTAATACAACTCTATCCGCAACTGGCGCACACGCTACGTCAAGCCTTGTTTGAAAGTGTGTAAATGTACCAGAGTGTTACTGAGAATGGAGCGGAGCAGGTATGAACTGTGCTTTAAATCCATTTATTAGTCACAATTCAAATTTTAGTTGGTAATTATTTAACTCCAGGAAAGATAGACTGACGATATGATTGTGTATTAAACAAAAGGAAATTAATGAATCATTTAGATAATTTAAGATACAACAGAAAACTTTTACAATTATATCACACTAGGTTTCAATTATAACTGCGTCTTTTGAAATGCATGTATATGCCACATTGTCTGACGACAACGTCGGTGGATAATGTAGCATATACATGTATTTTAAGGTACAAAGTGAAAATATTCTTGTACATTGTGAAAATATTCTTGTACATTGACGAAAATCATATGGAATATTTGTTCTATTACATTTTATATTATATTTTAACATGGCTGAAATAACATATACTATAAATACCGGGAATACGCTATTTCTTACATTACAGTAATATCTTTAAAGTTTTGAGATATATTAACGCATTTGCATTAAAACATTAGGAATGAATTAGATAGTTATATTTCTATAGTAACACAGTTTGGGCATATTCCTTTGTCTTTTTTGGCACAGACAGTCACAACACTGTGAGTAATCATTGTCCTCTTTTGGCAAGTAACAGGTAAACTTGTTACATAATGTTTGCGATATATCACAAAATTCATTGGTACGAGGTACAAGACTATATCTAAGGCCGTGTTTAAATCGATCTATATATAAACCGTTTTGCGTTCAGATTACACAAGGCGAAACAAGTTCTTTCCAACTCCTCCTGTACCCGTTCATCACTCCATAATTCAATTTTATTTTGGTTTTGCAATAAAATACCCGGGAAAAATGCACGTGGATATTTGGCGCAATACATGCGTACTTATCATTTACGTAATTTAAATCGATTGCAATCGATTTCAACGTGTTTACAACAAAAAATAGATCGGTTTATTTTTAATCGATGTATTATAAACCTCCTCCTCAACTGGACTATTTTTAAATCGCTTGCAATCGATTTAAAGTGTTTACATGAGAGAGAGATCGATGCTTTTTGAATCGATCTCCAAAAAGATCGATCTTTTTCCTCTAGTGTAAACTCGGCCTAAGTTAGCTGAAGTCTCAAAATTGAAAAATTATCAAATACAGTTGTATGTAATATCAATAAAACGTTTTTCATTCATAAAAATGTTTATGGAGTATTATATGTAAATTAATAATAATACATGTTTTGTGTTTTTCTCCTTAAACAAGATTATGCGGAAATGCAAAACATATCGAAGTGTATAATTGCAAGCGGTTTTGGTGGAGTTACTATGGATAAATGTACATCATCCTTCATGAACAGCTTGAAAGACCCACAAGCCAATCTTTGCGAGTAATATATCGTTGAACTATGAAACATTTACTGCTCATAATGAACTAATTATATTATTATTAAAATATTTTCATGACCTTTTGAGATTTTTTGTAAGTTCAATTACCCAGACATATATCAAATTAAAGACGATTAACGAAGCGGTTCTGCATCGAGTCGATTCACAGTATTTTGTTTATCCATGAGCAAACTGTATCGTTAAAAAATCAGCATAAAGTAAAATTTCTTCTTTCTATTACAGGGCAATAAAGACAATGAACTCATGTATAATCGAAATTATGACATTAACGCGATGTATTGACACCAACTCGGCATTGTACAAAGAAGTTATTCAAAATCAAAATAACCCTTTATGTAGCAATACATCCAATACTTCTTCATACATGGATTTAAATATTGGTGTACTAATATTCACATTGTTGTTTATTACTTTTGATATCAATTTATTTAGATGTTTTTGTTCTTAATGAGGAGATCTCTAACTAAATAAATGGAACAATAAACTCAATTTCATATTCAACTATAAAAAGAACTGAAAAAATTATCCGTTGAGCATAAATACAACATACATATATAATCAATTATCAATGGAAATAAATCTGGAAAATTCATAATCTGAGCAATACGAAACAAAATGTTCTGGGAAACATGCCAAAATTTTTCCTACAGAAAATAAGTGTACAAAAGGTAGAACAAAGCTGTATTATATAGAGAACAAATCTTTCAAGATATTTTCTAAAACGATAGTATTCGAGCCAACATACAAGAAATCTTATCCAAAAGACAGACGAACTATTATATAGGTAACACATACTTGCATAATAATGATAATGTATTAGATTCATTAGAAATATAATCATTTATGTACAAAAGAGATTTAAACTAATAATAATATTAATTTGGGAAAAATAACGTAAAATTTATACTAGCAAAATATTATCTAAACTTATTAGATCCTCAATTATATTGACGTTTACCCAAATATGGCAGGCTGAAAGGTAATGGCACTTGGTAGAACGGGACTAAAACTGGAACGCTCTTTAAAAACATGCTTTTCATTTCTATTAATTTACTTTGGATTTCGAAAATATGTTCCAAAAAATGCAATGTGATCAAACAAAACATAAAATATAATGAAGATATCTTCAATTTATTAATCTTAATATTGCAGCTGTATTTGGTAAAAATTATTAAATTGAAAATGTAATAACTTGAAATAAATAATTATTTATTAACTAAAATAAACATAGTGCAAAATAATGAGAAAAATCATTAGTCTGAGTTAATTTTTTTGTATTTGCAGCATTTTATTATTTTGTCAACATTTACAATGTAGCGTATTATTAATTTAAGGAAGACTGTTCATTTCTTCTATTTTACTTTATATGATACTTTTCTTTCCTCTTGTTAAACGTCAGACCCCATGTCACCACAGACAGACACCACGATAATTATTATTATGTTATATAAACGAAGTCTGACAAAATACGTCAATTATATATGGATTGTCAAAAAGGCTAATTCACACCATAAAACTTTATCTATTTAGCGTTGCTGCGAAATATATACAATCACTTGGGTTGGGCCGATTCATGTAGTATACGTATGCAACAATAGTTCAAAATAAGATAGAATACACTTTTAAAATACATTTTATAGGGCAAGTTTGAACGTTGTTGACTGAGTGATAAACTCCAGTAAAACAAACAATATAATCTGTCTTGATGACAAGGGTATTGACATCTGTAAATCTATTTATTTCTTAAATTAACATTAAGCCTGTTACAAGAAAACCACCTAAGTAGCGTTATCGAAGATTCGTTAAACATGTTATAATTATAATATATTTATTATGCTGCTGAAAATCATGATAAAGTTTACATCTGCTCAACAAGTAAGGATGTAGAAGTCAAAGTCAATTATCCCCAAATATAACTTATTATACCACGTTACTAGAGGTGAGTATTATATTTAGAATTTCATTTTCAAGGGTACTAATAACAAATATTTTAGAATCAACTTTATCAAATTAAAACAAACAAATAGAAATATGACCAACATTATTCGGCTCCTTGAGTACAACTCTTGCACAAGATTCCATTGTAACAACAGTTATAGAAATACACAGCAATCTACTGCGATCCGATAAAGATAAGGTTATGTGTTTGGGAACGCCTAGCTCCCTGCCTAACATTAACACATACTAAAAAGATTTAACACGTGCAGTAACACGTCGACAAATGACATCTAAATATTCATCGTTTTTTAATTAAGTATTTAGGTTTGATATAACAGATATCGCGACCTACTATTTTCTTAGTTTTTATATTCATATTTTGTGTCAACTGTGAGAAGCTAGTTGAAACTCTTCTCACACAATGTATGCACTCAATGACCCATCTATGTGTAAACATAAATTGGGGAAAAATATGAAAGTACAAGAGTACAAAAACGAATTAAATATGCGAGTTATAATATTATAATATAATATATAATAATATATAATATTTCGTTTTATTAAAAATATTCTTAATACTTTATCTAGATTTATTAATAAGCATTACAAATTGCATACATCTACAAGATGGACGGAGATCTCATCCTGTGGACCAGAGAAATGTATCAGAATGTTTTGTATATGAACGGCAATTTTTAGAGCCTGACCAAAACTTTCATTTACAACTAGTCTTTAAATAACCCATCTCTTCTATAAATTTTTCATTATCGTTCAGCACACAACTGAACAAATTCATAGGGTTCCTGTGTAGTTTTTTTAATACGAAAAATGTCGGATATGACTCAATTATCAACCTGAATATAGTTGTTAGACTCCATTATAGCAAACTAAACTCCACTTTCGTTTTTTCTTTTATCTTCTTGTTCCTTACAAAGTCTGACACAGGCGGGGAACACCATTATCATTTATATTAGTTTATGTTGCATATTTCTCTATACTTTTCACCCTTTCCTTTAAATGGTTAGGATCCAGGTCAAAAGTGTCGTGGTAATGCCCTCATGTCAAATTACTGCAGATTAATTAATACCAGCTGACCTTGTTTTATCCAATTGAAACAAACATAATTTTACTGATATGAAATAATTAAGAAATCATTCACGGAGGCTGTGGTTTATCATTGTTTTACCACGAAGGGACCATTAATGTCGTATTATTTTATTACGAGCCATAGCGAGGGATAAAATAACGACATAAATGGTCATCCCGTGGTAAAACAATGATAAATAACAGCCCCCGTGAATTATTTCTATTCTAATATGACAATTACAGTACATTTATAATATTTTCGTACCTATAGAAAACATCATTTCCGCCAAAAACTGATTGTTCCGTCAATGTAACACACCACATATTGCAACGGATAATTATAGCGCGTGTCGCTATTTATAAGATTTATACGTTATATGCAATAGCTTTCCGGTGGGAGTTACAGTTTTGTAATTGGAACAGCCATTTAAAACACGCCCTTCGCAGCGCGTGTTGCTCATAGATAAATCATTTTTTTACCACAGTTGTGGTCTCAAAGCCTTTAAAGCACGTCATATTAGAATATAGATTTAACCTTATGTTAAACTTCTTTGATAAACCACAGCCTCCGTGAATGATTTCTTAATTATTTCATATCAGTAAAATTATGTTTGTTTCAATTGGATAAAACAAGGTCAGCTGGTATTAATTAATCTGCAGTAATTTGACATGAGGGCATTACCATGAGGCATTGAGGCATTGCGTTTATAACACCAGTACAAGCGTAAAAATCATCAATTATTTGTCACTAGCCACATTTACTATATGCGACCCACGTTATACTCACAGTTTACCGTAAGATTAGATTTTTCACGGTGGTTGATTTTTCGCAAAAAAAGATAGAGTTATTCGTCTTTGTCTATTTCAAACACGCTTGTTTGCGAAATTTTTAAAACTAATCAAAACAATAAAAAAATCACTTACATTGCTGTCTATGTTCAAATATTTAACAAAAGAATGATAGACTACAAAAGAGCTTGCAGAGCAATCTTCAACACCTAAGAAATCCTAAAATTGTATATTAAGATGCATTAAATTTTATACGTACAATATCCAAACATAAAATATGTGAACACTTAAGAAACGAGTAAATTACTGCCATTATTCTTCAAAACAGCGCCTGGAAATCCGGAAATTCAGTCCTTTATTCAACAGAAAATCAATTTAAGCGGGGTTCGTGTTTTGAAAACCCAATATCAAAATAGAGCTTAAAAACAGTGAAATGTAAATTGGTTGACACTATTTCTGAGGATGTTGAAATAACAGAATAAAAAACAACTTGACTCTAAAGTGCAGTTTTATTAGTGTTATTCGAGATTTGGTTTTGGTAATCAATACATCCATCGTGATTGCTGCAGATAGAAAAATTGTTATTTCGAACGTTCGCTACTGCAAAAAATTAACATGGTAAAGTAAAACACTTACAAAAGCATTATTTGTCGAGAACTCTGAAGAAGAAAAGGAAAATATTTTTAAAAGTAAAAACAAAGTACACTGTAAATGAATATTACATCATAGATCAGACAGAATTGCATGTTGTTTCTATATCACAGTGGACATTGTTACTGCAGGGTTAAAAGGGGTGGGCATAACTGGTTTGGACCACAAAAGGCAAAGAAAAAGGTGAAAAAATGTGTTTCTCCTACTCTTCGCACCATTATACTTGTACTCTTTTGATGACAAAATAATTTTCTTATGAAAATTGTCACCAAGTTAATGACAATTGCAGGCAAATAAAAGTCTAAATGTTTGAATTAACAGTAACACTTAATATATTAATCACTGTTTTGTTTTATATTTGATTTTCTATCGATAAATGTACCTACCTGAGAACCTCTGTTAACCATGCTAATTATAAGATAACGAACACAAACCTTTATCCATTGAAACCTTTTAAATCAATTCGTGTACCAACGCAAAATAAAACAACGTGTTTCCAGGCCTGCTATGTCGAAAGACGCAAATCAACAAAATAAAAAATGACCTTTCTTATTTGTTTAATAATAATAATTGTTTTCTGCTAGAGCACTCAGTGGCAAATTTTTACATATTCATCTGATCTATTCTGAAAGGAATGTTCAATGTCATCTGGGTAAATCAATTAACGATGACTGATTATATTAAAAAGATCATTTAACTTTACTTGACGAAATAAATATTGAACCTGATCGTCGGATCCGCAGAAAGATTCACAGTATTTAGTGGAAAGGCGAGACTAGAAAATATCAAACCTAAGGGCAAAAATATCTAGTACATCCGAGGCTGTGCCGAGGGATTGGACAAACAGATATTTTGCTCTGCGTTTTGATAATTTCATGAATCGGCTTTTAACGACTTATTTGATACTTTTAATCATCAGAGTTCTAGATTTTTTAAGGATTTCTTCAGTGTGTTTGGTAGACTGTGACTGTGTAGACGTAACTGTGATATAAGGTCAATGATGTCATAATTGGCTATCTTACCGGGGATGTCTCATCAGTAAGAAGTCACGATAAATGTATATATCCCGGGTGAAAATGAGTGATCTTTGACAGTTTCCGCGGACAAATTACCAATAATTTCTACGCCATATTAAAACTGGAAATCTTGGAATAAGTTACACTTCCACAAAACTGACAAGATACAACTCTTGGATATGAGTTTGAACAAATGTGCGAAAGATTCTCTTAAGGCCGGGTTTCAAAATTTGTACGCGGAACAAGTTGTTAATGAAATCAATAATAAATGTGAAAATTATTAAAATTAATTTGTCGTTCAACCAAATAAAGCCATTTGGGGCAGATGGATTGTTAACCTTTCTGACGTTCTGCAGCAAAATCGATACATTGTTGCAAACGGATTAGTTGGATGTGGAATCGATAAGACTATTAACCTTTCTTTAAAATGACCAATGCACCATAGAAGGAATTAGAATTGTTGTCCTTCTTGACACTGGCTAATTTTACAAACAGTCGGTAAAATCGAGTTTATGTGTAAATGCATCTGTACGAACACTGCGTAACAAAGCTTGGGTGTACTAGTAATCTGCTATTGTTTACGTGCCTGTCAACATTGAAGTTGAAAGTTCAAGTCTCACCGCAGGAACTGTGTGCTTATCTCCGATCTTAATTCACAATAAATGCTAGTTTTCCTATTGAAAGTTTTTGCCGGGTTCTCATGCTTCCTCCTCAGATTAAAACTGGACGACTGGACGCCTCGAAATAGCTGACAAAAATGCTAAAAGGTGTTAAACTCCAAACAACAAACGAACATGATGCAGAATGGCTTGACAGGTACTTAAATAGGGTTTATATTTGCATGTGTTGTGTACATGACATTCAATCCAACTCGTTCTCAATTCATTATGTCTTTTTTAATGCCTATGTCAAGTCAGGACCATTGCTCTAGTTGCTACATTTTTGCTTTGTTCTCAAGTTTGGTAGTTGTCTAGTACTTTAATTTCTAGATTGTTTCTAAGGACCGTTTCCTTTGTGTTCGGTATCTTATAATTAACTTCAATCATAAAACAAAACAAATACTGAACGTTTATTATATAAAAATATTGGATTCTTGTGCAGAAATAAAACTTAATGTTAAAACCTAGCACATTAAATAACATAGGTAATCTTTGGGATAACTGTTTAGATAAAAATGATTACTACATGTACTGTATTTTTGGAATTATTTAAGTATTTTAGATTTTATTTAAAACATTTGGTTCACTTTTTAGAGTGCTTTATCCATTACCTCAAACCGTTATGAGGTAAAGATCATATGACGAACATCCCCAAACCATTTCTGATCCACCACCAAACGGAACAATTTTGAGTCCTGCAGCGTTTGGTTGCCGCCATAGTCGAACTCCGCCGTCAGTATATGCAACATAAAAATGCTCTCATGGACTTTCTTGGTACCATTGCAAACGTGCTCCTTTAAGTTTCTCGCATGCTGTCTTCAACAGTATCCACTGTTCCGTGATATTATTGATGAAAGCAGATCATTTGTATAACGCAGTGCTGTTAACAGACGAGATTTTGCCTGACCATTTTACTTTGTGGTGCAATACCTTTTTCCAGGTGTATAGTAGAGGAAACATTCTGTTCAAATTTAGAATCACAATTATAATAAACAGAAGATTATGTGGATGCCTTCGACTTGGTAAGAAATGTCTTTGTCGTGAGAAAGACAATTTGGTAGCAAAAATCTTTTTTGCTAACTAACGCCATACACTTACTCAAAATGATTGTGTATCTAATATCCTGAGTGGGACAATATTCATCAGTGGTACAAAAAACATAGTCCTAGCTTCTCTAGAAGGTGTTTAACCCTTTAAAATGGGAGTCCGTCTTACCAATACAGAGGCAAAGTCGGTCGAAGAGAAAACGTTAATATGAGTACTTCGTTTTGAACGTGATAACCTTATGACAAGATCTCATATAGCAATTTTATGGCAATTTGTAAGGTTGCCAGCAGCCAATTATGAAATTATTTGCTTTACTATTCTTTTCTATCCCATTTCCCCCACTTATTCACATCCCCTAACCCAGTTGGCTAATATCTATGAATTTTACTCATCGTTAGGAAAATGTTAACAAAAATTAAGTTAATGGGAACAAAGATAGACTAATAGAACAAAATTGTGAAAACCACTTTAAAAGTATGGACTATCGTGTAGAGACGAAGAATTTAGCTTTTTGTAGCGGCTACAATAACACTTACTATTTGGTCGTTATTGTGCAAGTACATGTAGCATTGCAATCTCCCAAAACGTTAGTCACGACCATCCGCAGTAAGGCTTTCCGTATAAAATCTGACAACCCAACGATAGTATATCCTCTGTCCTTCCGTTGAGCTGCTCTGTTAATAGAACAGTAGAAACCGTCCCTGTGTATATTTAGAGGACTTTAGCCTCTTCGTCAAACTATGTAATAGATAAAATATCTAACCCAAAACCCGTTAACTCGAATCCGCTCAGATTCAATACAGCATTAAGAAAGACGAATACAACTGGTTTCAAACTCGGACTTTCTGTGATGGTTCACAGTGCTCGATCTGCAGAGCTGACCAGCGCGTCCCCATTTGGCGGATCGGTGATGCTCTCTCGTTTGGGGTTGTCAGCGGATAACACGAAAAGCCTGACCGAAGTATACTACTCAATCAATCTAATAAATATTCAATCTTTCACTTGCTTCCCATACTTTGGTGTATCGTTCTAACGTAACATCATTTAGGACATATTCTGGTTATCATTGTTTATAATAAATAATGCTAAATGAATATTAATACATTTGAACAAACAAATCAAATTTCAGTTCTATAACGGTGATGTATGTGACCCAACCGTTTTTCATCAAAATACCAACTCACACGGTACAGTAATGTCTGTACCACGTTTGGTGCATGGTTAAAGTTGCTTTAATTTGTTTGTTGGTTCTCAAGTTTAACGCTTTCTTGTACTTAACTTGCAAATTGTTTTTACTGTTAACAAACGGAATTAACCGTGGTCGGTAGGCTTTATACCAGAGCCATGGTTTAAACATCTCAAATTTGATTTCCTCAATTCAAATATTGCTGAAGAATTGAAATTTGAGGAAAAACTCAAGGATTTGATAATCACCTCAATTTAAGAAGTTTGATAAAGCTAAGGTAGGACGCCGAGGTACTAGTCTAGACAACAATAATATTTTGTACCAGGGCTTTGTTAACCAAAATATGTGGAAAATTATTACCGAGAAACCTATCATTTAAATTGCAAAATCCTTTAGTTCATATTTGTGTTATTGTATAATAGGGTCTTTTTCTACCGTGTTTGGAATAGAGATTTTTCATATCCAGTCTAATTGTGATTTTTTAAAAATATCTTAAATATCGCTATTGTATATTAAACAACATTTGTGCGCTTAAATAGAAAATAAATGGAATTTATCGATTCTCAATGTCAGTTGTTCAATTGTTTGCATTATGTACGATATCCAGTAAAATCTACATTGTAATGGGTATAGTTAGTATCTATGCACTAATTCATTTCCATTATTCTAATAATTTGTGTTAATGAAACCTTTAATTGACTCAAGCTTTATATTATTTGTTTGAATAAATGCTTTATACTTAAGTGGAATATTTTTTTTGCTAAATGTTCAGACTACCAGAAACCAATAGAAGTATTAAGATTAAGGTAAGCATCATTTTGTTAACATTATTGTCAGCGAAAATGTCTTTTAAAAACCCACAATTCTATGAATCAATCAATAATACAGGATTTATCAAATAGCCAAAAATGTGATTTTAAGAAAGAACCACTCCTACTACGTTCAAAATTGAGCTTAAATTGTTAAAAAAATAATAAAGAATTAAACATGTGCATAAGACAAGCTAATTATAAAAGTTTATGAGTAGTCTGTTAACCCAATTTTTATATACTGTATACAAGTTTAACGAACTTGCTATCTATTATTTTCTATTATGTACCTACATACATATATTCGTAATATCTTTCCTCTTTCCAATGGAAATTAACATTATTTTAATTACTTTCCGCAAACTTTTCAAAATCACGAGGCTTAAAAATACGTGACATACCATTATTATGTTTCGCGTCAAGTACTGGGTACCCACAGATTATTTGGAGTCCACACTGCGAAACCGAAAACGTTTTTCTTTATCTCTCCAAACACTGAAAAACATGTAATCAGAAAAAACTCAGAAAATATAGTATATAGAGAATAACTTAAAGTGAGAAATGTTTAGTAACTTTTGAGACAACTTTGTAACATAATTTGGCTAAAATATTTTGACGAGTGGAGGCGAGTGGATCCCTGGAATGTTTCAAGGACTCCGCTTATCAATAAAACGCACAAACCGTAAGCTGAAAACACCTAAGGTCTTACGCCATTTGTCGTCCTGTGACATGTTTAAAGATTATCTCAAGGTCAAAGTTCAGAAGTGACCTCGACCTTAGGCCCCCAATCTTGTTATCATTACAACTGGAAAATTATGGAACAATACTCCTCTCATAGAGACCTCCATTTGGTATATTGGGTCTAAAATTATTTGATTAACTGTTTTTGAGTTACAGCCCTTGACCCTTTCGGTTACCCGACTTTTGGCTCATGACATGAAAACGATAAAAGATAATATTGTTAATATGCATACTTAAAATAATCAGGAGGAAAAAGATGCTAAAATTTTTTTAAGGTTTTACCACAGGAACGAAGTAACCGTTATAAAAATGTCCATAACCATATATTTTTAAAATCAAGATGACATTCTTTCCTGAAATATGTCATTTTACAACCAGCAGTGGCATTTATTACCTAGAAACGGTATTAAAAGTCCTTAACAACCATATATTGTATGACTTTTGACTACATGCCTTACTCAAATAACTCATTTTCATGACTGGTAGTGACTGGTTGTGACATTTTGCCTTTAGCAACAGCCAATAAGCCAATAGCATCTACATATTTTCTGACTTTAGACAGTATTGGAAATGTCTTTAATTGTCATTGTGATTATTTTGTTGTTATAGATCAAATATCGGGTGAATGGTTGTGATAAACATCATAAATTTATTATAAATTTATTATAAAAATTTAAGTTCTCTTAATATAGTGTATTGAACTTATCAAACAATAATTGTTATTCAGGAATAGATTTCAAATTATAATTGAGTTTTAATTTTGGTAAACAAATACAATTCAATCAAATTAATCGAGTAAATATTAATGATATCTTCCGTACAAATTTCTTTAAACAATTTCGGAATTTTATATGCTTTGTAAAAGAAATTGTGTGCAGATGCGTATTTAAAAAAACTTAAATACAAACAAATCATCCATAATTTTCGCTTTATTTCAGTGCTTCGTTAATTTTCTGCGAATCGTAAGTTCGGTTCTTTTGTTTGTTGGTTTGTTTGAATAGGATTTAGCGCTAATTTTAGCAGCATTTCAGCTATATCGGGGCGTTGAACATTAGTAGATGACTACCATAATCTGTGACAGAGAACCTTTTTTGTTTGGAAAAGGGAGCACAAATAATTAAATAACTAAATATAAGTCTTCCTGTAATATTTGCCCTTATCATCTATTTTGATATTTTTGCGTAATTGGGAATTGATCACATAGTTCATAAGATTGTTGTGATCCCGTTTATGTCAAACAAAAAAACGATACAAATTAGTGTCTGTTGCTTCTTTAAATGCATGCGGATTCCTGTTTAGGTAGATACATGAATACGGCATACAAGTAGGGCAGCCGAGTCAGCTCGAAGTCAGAAAGATGTTCAAAAGTTTGTTTTAAACCTTTCGCTCAATCACATTAAATAAAATGTCATCAAAGATACCAAGGTTAATAATCGAATTTACTACGCCAGACGCGCGTTTCGTCTAATTAAGACTCATCAGTGGCGCTCAAACCCAAACAATTTTTAAAACCCAATTGAATAAGATACTGTAGGGCTTTTATCACCAAACATTTCATAACGTTATACCAAATCCGACTAAGGCTATCTACACCTTGAAAATTGAAAAAACCTTAGAATTAAAATAATTTTCAAAATTTCAGGGCAGTAAATTTAGACAATGACTATATCACTAAAAGAATCAATGATCTTCCTGTCAGACTACTGGGCTAGTGATACACTCGGGGACTAACAGTCCACTAGCAGAGGCATCGACCCAGTGGTTGCAAAAAAGTCATCAAAGATACCAAGGGTAATAATCGAATTTACTACGCCAGACGCGCGTTTCGTCTTATTAAGACTCATCAGTTGCTCTCAAACCCAAACACTATTTAAAAACCAAATGAATAAGATGTTTTAGAGCTTTTATCACCAAAAATTTCCAAACGTTATACCAAATCCGACTTAGGCTATCTACACCTTGAAAATTGAAACCCTTTAGAATTAAAATAATTTTCAAAATTTCAGGGCAGTAAATTTAGACAATGACTGTATCACTAAAAGAATAAACGATCTTCCTGACAGCACCGACGTGTGACCAATGGGCTGGTGATACCCTATGGGACTAACTGTCCACCAGCAGAGGCATCGACTCAGTGGTTGCAAATAAAATGTCATCAAAGATACCATGGTTAATAATCGAATTTACTACGCCAGACGCGCGTTTCGTCTAATTAAGACACATCAGTGGCGATCAAACCCAAAAAATATTTAAAATCCAAAATATGACCAGTATTGTGTCTATTATGACGTTGACACAATAAACCCAAAGCATTTATCACTTCCATAATCGCTTGCAAAATGTTTGAATGACGGCATTTATTCAAAATCATCTTACTTGATGTAATATTGCACCAGTCGTAGAGACGATATATAATTGTTCATAGAAGTACGCGTGCGCAAATTGGAATTTTTTTCGGTTTTCTTTAATGACCATAATTTTTCAATACTAAATGATTTACTGTTAACTTAATACAATACACATCATTTTAGTTGTTTAAATGAAGACTGTTATAAATATGTACATGGCATTTATGTTAAAGAAATATGATATTGAATTTTAATGCAATTATGTCAATCTTAATATAATTATATATCTATTTTCAGGAAAGTAAGATATTGGTTTCATGGAAAACACAACTTTCAATGACGAAGCAGAGTATAAATTCCCTCTCTACCTCGTTAGCACATTTAGCATTTGTATCTCCGTGATAATACTGTTGGGCATGACTGGTAATGCTTTGACAATTCTGGCATACTTCAGAGACAAAGAGCTCCATTCTGTTTATAATACATATTTGTTAAATTTGGCCATTACAGATTTTCTAATCAGCACACTAGACATGCCGTTTTACGCAGTATATACACTGCAAACTTTCAGTTGGCCATTCGGATATCATTTCTGCAAGGTGTATTCGGTAGTTGATTTTACTCTCTGCTTGGAGTCAGTTTTGATGATTATGATTATTAGCTTTGATCGACTTTTGCTTTTGAAATTAGGACCCTATTATTCCATGAAAATTACAATGAAGAAGGCGTATATTCAAATTGGAATTTCGTGGTTCATTGCGTTACTGATATATGGACCAGCCATCATTGGTTGGGACATTTGGACGGGAGAGAATATTTTAAGGGACTATGAGTGTGACGTTCAGTTTGCACAGAATTATCCCTTCTCTACAACAACGGCAGTTATAGAGTTTGGAATTCCGTTTATGTGTGTCGGAATTGTCAGTTTGCTTATTTTTCTAGAAATAAGGAGACGTAATGCAATTTCGCAAATAAGGACTACGCAAATTTCAAAACCAATAAACGACAAACCAAATCGTGATTTGAAAGCAGCGAAATTTTTAGCAGCTTTAGTTATAGTTTTCTTCGTTACTTGGGCACCGTATACCTTTACAACAGTAATGATATCATTTTGTACCAATTGTGTGAATGAGTATCTTTGGGAAGTTTTAAACTGGGTTTTATGGTCAAAGTCTGCTTTAAATCCTTTCCTATATGCTTACAATAGCACTAGATACAAGAAAAACTTTTATGAAATCGTCACTCGTCTAAAAATTTTAGGACGAAAATCACAAGGAAACTGCGTTGAATCAGAAACTGTTCAAATTGGAACTTAAAATGTTTTTGCTGTAACCAAATAGATGCTGCGTTTTTTTCATAATGTTAATTAGTTTACTGGAAAATACAATGTAATGTTATTAAAATATCATATTTTGCAAGTTATGCATTTTATATTCATTTGAATAAATTTGAATTCCTTTATACAGTTTCAATATTTATCATAAACAATATGGTGTTATGTAAGATCATGTAAATACACATTAATTAGGGTTTTTACAATTAAGACATTGCATTTTTATTAAGATATTTATTTTTATTTTTGTATTTATTTTATATTATGTAAAAATTATAAATGAATTTTGGGGTTTGAAGTTTTCTATAATTTACCTTATCATTTCTTGATAAAACTATTGATCTTTTGCAATTTTTAGTTGTTCTCCTTTTATTAATATTCATTTTAGTATATTTTTTTCTGAAATGTTTTATCGAGGTTAAGGATTAATTTCTATTTACACAATTATATCTTATTATTTTTGACTTTCAAAAACGATCATTCATATTCCAATTTAAAGTTAAAATTGTTTGTGTCATAAGAACGTTATAGCGTGTGACTGGTCTCTAATTGGTCAATAATTTCTCTACACGATATTTACGCTACAATTGTTTTTGTCAGTTCGCCTTTCGTTCGTATGGAATGTTTTAGTTTCATGTGGGGTAATGTATCGTATGTTTATGCAATTACGATAATATGCTTGGTATCGTATAAGTATATTTTACAAACAACTATGACAGACATGGATATAAACATGACCTAAGAAATCTATATGAACATTCAATTGGGTTGAACATATCACATAGTACATAGTACAAAGTATTTAGGAAGCAAAACAAGAAAAATAAACAAAGGGGGAAAGAGTTGGCAGGGCGAAAATTGATGCAACTCCGTTTTACGATGAAAGCTTAATTATTTGTGAATCGTCCGGTTTCTTTGATATATAACTGAACGTGCTGAAACAGTGCGCAGTTGTTTTCATAGCTGTCATTATCTACTCCATATCACAGTATGTTCAGATCGAAACGAAAATTAAATCAATATTAATTTTTTTTGTAATTTAAGTCTAGGTATATGGTAGTTTTTGCAGGACATAAAATAGTTTTCTACAGTTTCAGATGCAGTACCACATGAACAGATCGAATTTTCAATAAGTTTGGTTCTAAATAGGTCATGTTTTAGTGAACTGCATTTTTGGCGTAGTCCGGTATGAAGAATGTTTAAATGTATATTGCTAATGAAGTAATAGGCCGGTTTTTTTTGTAGCGGCAATATCTTGCTCTCAATGAATACTTGAAAATGTCTACTGAAGGCGAATTTCGTATAGATATGTCTAGATCATTCCAAAGTTTTATTGTAGCTGGGAAGAAAGATTGTTGGAATAAAGTAAGACGTGTTAATGGAACAGAGTAATTTTGACTACTACGTAAATTATAAACTGTGGTTTCAAGTGGCGGCATTAGATCAGCTAGATATTCCGGACATTGACCATGGACAATATTATAGAAAAGCGCAAGTTTTTTCGTTCCCGTCTACGTGCAGGGGCTCCCATCCAGTCTCTTGAAAGATAGAGTCTAAAGTGGCATACATAGTAAGTCCAGTAACAATTCTCCCAGCTTGAAGATGAAGTTTTCTAAACGTTCAGCGTTAGCCTGCCCACAGTTGTCCCACACCTCGCAGGAATATTCTAGAATTGGAAGAATAAATGTCAGATAAATCCGCTCTAAGTATTCTCTATTTAATTTAAATTTAAAGTTTCGCAAAACTTTTAACGGCTTGGAAGCTTTATCAATAATGCTATTAATGTGTATAGTCTATTTGCCATCGAAACTGAATATTAAACCGAGGTGTTTGTGAGAGACAACTGGGTCGATGAGAACGTTGTTAAATTTAAATCGCAATATTGAGTGTCGAGCGTTAATGCTGAATACCATTATGTCAGTTTTTTCTGGATTTAATTTGACTAACCAATCATTAGACCACTTAGAGATATTTTCTAAGTCAGTGTCTAAACCATATTAACAAGAGTTTGTTTATTGGGAACAGTATGCCCCATTGAAGTGTCGTCGGCATACAGTCAACATAGTCCTAATACTTCATCAGCAATATCATTAACATATACGAGGAAAAGGAGAGGACCAAGTACTGATCCCTGGGGTACACCAGCTTTTAAGTATCCAAGATCAGATATGCCATCTTTTAGAACAACTTTTTGTTGTCTATCTTCTAAATAGGACTTCACCCACATTAAAAGAGTTCCTTTCATACCATAATTCTCTAGTTTAAAAATGAGACCTTTGATCCAGACTCTATCAAAAGCACGACTTATATCGCAGAAAGTTACAGCTGTGTTGTGTCCATTATTTAAAGCTAATAAAATTTCGTGATATATTTCGACAAATTGATGGCTAGTAGAATGTCCTGGCATAAATCCAGACTGAAACTTATATAGAAGGGAGTTCGAAAATTAAATGATTATAGATATATTTATATACAATTTTCTGTAAAACGTTGCTTATACAGCATAATAATGCAACTGGTCTGTAATTAAACAAAAAAGATTTATCCCGCTTTTTGCAAATAGGAATGACGTATGCGAGTTTGCAATCAGACGGGAAAATACCTTGTTTTAGCGATTTGTCGAATAACATGGAGAGAGGAGTAGCAATCTCGTGTTTTACAGCAATGAGCATTTTGTTACTTATTTGATCAGGACCTACAGCATTGTTAGGGTTGAGTGTTGATATGATATCTATGATATCTTGCTCAAAAATAACAACTTTCCAAAGTGTTTTCTCGACCCCTGTCCTCAAATATTGGTAAATCCTTATTCGCATCCTCCAAATTTGTGACAGAACAAAAGTGTTTGTTAAGTATGTCACATTTTTATTTATTATCATAAATTCAGTTCATATTATTTTCAGGATTGTGTAATGGTGGCATATTGTTGTCCGGATTTTCATTATGTATTAACATTTTAATGGTTTTCCAATATAATTTACTGTTCGAAGATTTGATGTCGCTAGGATTTTCATTAATATTAGAATAAAATGTTGTTTTTGCGTGTTTCTTCATATTGTTTACCCTGTTGCGCTGTTTTTTGAATTTATTGTGGTTGTGAGAGGTTTTATTTTGCAAATAAATTTTTCAAAGTCTGTCTCTATGTCTTATAGATTTCCGTAAATCCGAGTTAAACCATATCTTGTCATCTTCTCTGATAACTACTTTTTGTGAAGGAATGCAAAGTTTACAAATATTTGTAAATGTGTCTATTAAAATTTTGCAAGCTATGTTAACATCTGTCTGTTTATAAATAAGTTCATACCAGTTTGTGTCCCTTACTCTCTCCCTCATGAGGTCGTAGTTACCTCGCTTGTAATTCCACACGTCTCTTGTAAAAGACTTTTTGTTATTGTAACCAGTTTTTATTGTAATATATGTACCGTCATGGTCACTTATCAGTCTGTTTATAGGAACGGTATCGCTGTCAACCACTGGTATACTATCTATTACTAGAATTGTATCTAATAACGTCTCAGTGTTACCAAAAAAATTAGTTGGATTTACAATTATGTTAGTTAGTCCATTTACCGTGAGAATATCCGATACATTTGTAGGTAATCTAGCCATAAAAATGTTTGTTAAGGTCATCCAAGAGATATAATATTATTATTTTCGTCCATAGCTCCTAAGAATCATTTGTTCAAACTGAGTCAAAACATTTGGACCTGATTGACTGTCGGATCTGTATGAAATGTTGACGAGTATTGGGGATTGCTTAGTATGAAGTTCAAACCACATTGATTCAACATTAGCTAATTCTAGGTCTTCTCGTCTATTAAACTTTCTATGATTTTTAAAATATGCAATAATTCCCCCACCCGATGAATTCCTGTCTTTCCGGATATGTTTAGCAAAACCAGGTAATAACTCAATAAATATTATCTAAATGAGATTCGGTGAAAAAACAACATCGAACTCTTCCACCGTATATAGAATATCACGGATTTTATTTCTTAAGTTACGTATGTTAAGATGGAAAATAGTCAAACAATTATTATGGTCTGAGCTGGTGTCCCCATTGGGTCCCGTATTTCTTTCTATGTCCCCTATAGTAATAATGTATAAGGCAGACCAATTAAAATCCTTTGATAGAGTCTGTCACAGTTTTGGATTACTTTGGCTTTGGGCCAAATTTCTTAAGATTGATGCAAATGTTTTCTCACAATATATTTAGTTCCGTGAAAGTGAATGGTCATTCATCTCCATATTTCAGTGTTCAAAGAACTGTTAGACAGGGTTGTCCTATTTCATCATTTTTTATATGTTTTAGTAGCAGAACGATTAGGACAAGCTTTGCAGAAGAATAATAACATTGATGGTATTTCTATCCCTGGAAGTGATCAAGTGTCAAAGGTGTTTCTGCATGTCGATGATACTACTGCCACTGTTGTAAACGTCAAATCGATCATAGAATCTATGAAAATTTTTGAACTTTGTAGTAAATCGTCTGGTGCAGAAATTGATAAAGGAAAACAAAACAAAAATAAAGCGTGCTGAAAACCATTTATAACAGATGAAGATATAAATGATTCATGTATGTTAGTGTTAGGTGTTTACTAAGAAGACATAAAGACAATTGTGCATTCCTTAAATGGGAAAGTAAAGTAGAATTAATGGAAACATTATTATTTTTCTGGTCAAAAAGAGCTTTGACTAATGAATGAAAGCAGACAGTTGTTCTGTTTCTTTTCATGTTAAAATGTTGTATTCTTTGAGTGTGTATAACATACCGGACACTATTAGTAATAAAATAAAAACAATGTGTCTCAGATGTTTTTGGAGTGGTAAATCCCACGATGTAAAACTATTGTTGGTTCTAAAGATTTTGGAGGTTTAAATTTTCCAGATATTTTTTTTTTAATTTCTCCATTAAGATTAAAATTTCAAAGGAAATATTTAGATAATAATTGCAATGCAATTTGGAAGCATACATGTACATTTGTCGTAATTACGGTGCTGTCCATGAATTTGGCATAGTTAATACTTTTTGGTAACATCAGTGATAAGTATCTTAATGTTCTTACTGATTATTACAAAGAAATTTTTCAAACATGGAAAGTTGCCTATGTTAGTTTTGAATATAAGTTGGGTGATATATTAAATCAACCATTATTTTGTAATCCCAACTTATTAAATGAAGGTTAACAACTTCTTTGCTACTACTTTATTGAGGCTGGAATAGTAAAAATTAACGATTTAATGTATGAAGTAATTAAGGCCTCGGGTAATTCCATACATGTGGTATTTCTCTCAGCCCAATGTGTGAGACTGGACTAAATTTTGTGTGAGATTTGATGATTTTGTGTGAGATTTTTAGTCGACACTGATTTTGCGTTATTATTAGCGTTTTCAATCTTTGATTTTGTTTGTTGTTTTGTTGTTTCATCTTATTGTTTAACCATGTTTATGATTCTTCTCTGTTGTTCTTGGTGGAGCCTGTATTGGATATGTTTGTCCTCTCTTGGACTGTACCTGACACTCATGAAATGAATAAAAGTTGAAGTATTTCTTCAAGTTTTAGCTCTTTGAAAGTTGTAAATCTGGAATTTTGTAATATTTGTTATATAAAAATTATAGCCAGCATTATGTACATGAATGTTCCCATTTAGCTGCCCTTACAATCTATCATGAGTTAATAGTAGAAATTGTTGTACAAAATAAACTTTAAAAATTTTTTTTTCTTTGAACTAATTCTTAATTCATTAATTAAAAATATTATTTTGTGTTTGAATTAATTCTTAATTAATTAATTAACTTGTATTTACCCTTAAAAAACATAGTCACTTTATTTCCAAATTAATTTTGACCATATTCCTTAATTTAGTAACACCCAAAATAATCAATAGTGTAATTTCGATTATCTCGGGATTTATCTACCGCTCAATGAAAAATCTACTGTAAACAAAGATGGCGGCTTACGAAATAGCAAGATGCTTCGTGCTGAAATAATATCAATTACCGTAATTCTTAAAATTGTTAAGAAAACTAATCTTGCCATACTGCTGATGATATTAAACAGACCTTTCTGATTATTAAAAAGTGTATGCTATATGATTTGTTATTGCAATTAATGTATTGTACATATAATTATACAAAGGTGAGCATATACAAGCCAAAAATTGGTATTTCAAGTTATACCAGTTCCAGAGATTGTAACCATACTCTGTTAACAGATATACTTATGTGTAGTACTAAAAACTTCTATAATGTTTTATTTGTTAATAAAGTGCTTCAAAAACCAAAACAATTTTGGATTGAAAAATTTGGTATTCATATGCATATTGCATTTCAATTCAATGCTATAAGGAGACAAAACCTGTAACCGTGATAACTTGTAAGATTTTGCAAAATCTTACAAGTTATCACGGTTACAGGTTTTGTCTCCTCATAGCATTGAAATGAAATGCAAAATGCATATGAATATTTTTTTATCGTTAAGACAAATTGTTGTTGTGTTGAGAAGCAGATAGTGACATCTGTCAAATTTGTAAGAAGCCTAGAGAAGATTTATTTCATATGTTTTTAGATTGTGATGAATTACAAGGATTTCAAAGTTTAGTAATTGATATTTTATTTGATGAAGTTCCAACTGCAAACAAATTTAATAGTCTCAGTTATCAACACCTGATTTTATTATGATACCATCAAACAGATGACAATGTAAACCATTTGTATGTAAATGTTTCACTCAGTTTTGTAAGACTAATCTTCAAAAGAAGACAATATTACAATATTTATGGAAAGATGATAGATGTTAAAATGTTGTGTCTTTCACTGTGTAAGTCTCATTTAAAATATGCCAAACGATTTTATTGTCATATTAAAAAATCAAAATCTGTTTTTCAAATAGTTTGTGAATAATAATAGAACGATTGCTGAAGTTAACGGAGAGATTGTTTTCCATCTGCATTAAATGCATTATTGTCTTATTACTAATGTGTAAATACAATATATCTGTGATATTGTTTATATTTCTTTGAATGTATATATGTTTGATCATTATAAAAAGATAAAAAGTCAAAGCGCTTCCATCGCTGATATGACAGATTAAATTCCCCCGTATTTCTTTTTTTTTATTTCATTGTAGGTGTAAATAAACTATGGCATTTTAATTTTAGCGATAATTTAATCGATTAGAAGAAAAAAACTTTTCAAAGAGTTTATGGCCCTGTAATTAATTGTAATTGTAAATAAAGTATGGCATTTTACTTTAATCGATTGGAAAAAAACAGCTTATCAAATGGCCCTAAATAGATACCTGATAGTAACATATGTCTTTCAAAAAGGGTGATCTGTACATAAATACATGCACTTTAATACACGTAGGCAGGAACGATCCTGATATAGGCTTGGCATATAAATAACGATCAATCAGATATGGAATAAACACAAACACAAATTTCATAGCATTTATAAAAAACAGTGATTAAAATATTCTACGTGTTTTTATGGGTAAGAAACTTGTCGGGGCCATATCTTTTAATTCATTTTTTTAGCTCACCTGACTCAAAGGTTCGGTATGAGCTATTCTTGTCACTGCGTCGTTGTCGTGGGCCGTAAACTGTTCACATTTCAATCTTATTCTCTAAAACCAATTGGCCAGTTAGAACCAAACTTGGTAGGAATGGTTATTGGGTGGTTCTTAACAAAGTTTGAGTTTTTGGTGCCGATCACATGTCAAACGTGACTGCTAGGGCCATTAATGCATTTTTTTTTTGGCTGAATTTCACAAATTTTCTTCTCATAAACCGCTTGGAAGATTGATTTGAAATGTACCATAGACGGTCCTCTACAAAATTTGAGTTTTTGTGCCGATCCAAAATCCAATATGGCCGCACACCGTGGAACAAAGCTAAACAATTTTAATTTTTTTATTTCGATCTAAAATACAAGGCTGCTTCCACCATGGAACATCACTTAATGGGATGCAGGACACTTTCACTGAAAATAATTTGTCAATGAATTTTCTTTAAATTCGCCAAATAGTTATTTTTTATACACGTTATCATAATTCAAAATAAAAAATGGGTGTTTCAGTGCTTATTTTCGTGGAGTTGATCATTAAAGTTTTGAATTTTCTAATATATTATACAGACAAGAAAATAAAAAAAGCACTAAAATACAAGATTACTAAAATTCGGTTCAAATGAAATTTTCTGAATTTTTTATATAATGTCAAGAAATTGGTATACATTTTAGTGATGGAAGAAAAAATAGCGTTTTTGAGTTTTATTTTTATGTGCTAGAAAAAAAGTGGTCAAAAAGTGCTAAAAATGGTATTTTTTGGTCAAAATTACCTCACTTGTTAAAAAATTCATTTTCATTATTTTGCCAATCCTAAACTCATTTATGCAAAAAATTTTTTATTTTAACCATTAATAAATTAAAGTAGAAATATAGGTATAAGACTTTTAATACTATTTTAAATTTTATGGAAATTTAGAGTAAATAATGAAAGAAATTATTGTCAAATTTACCATAAATGTTCAATCTATTTTGAAATTTTCACAAAAAATGGCGGATGGTAGCCTGCATCCCCTTATCATAATTACCTATGAGATAAACATAAAATGGCTTCTTCTCTGAAAATATTCCACACATTTAAACTAACTATGCAGAAATATAGCTGGAAAGTTCTCTTTAATAACTGTCTTCACTTTTTTGAGGCGATTTGTAATACAATATGACTGCCAATACCACAGATGAATTTTGATTGGCTGAAATTTCTAAATTTGTTTCGCGACAAGCCATTTGGCATATTGATCTGTAAATATTGCAGAAATTTAGCCTGTGTTGTCCTCTACAAAGTTTGAGTTTTTAAGGCCGATTCAAAATTTAATCCTCTCCACCATTATGGAACATAGCTTAACATCAGATTATTTTGGAAAAGCATACAAACTGCTTCTTCTCAGAGACTTACCTAAAACTTGCTGCTGATTGGGAAATCAACATGGCAACATTTATAGAAACAGCACTCTGTTTCATTTAATATCAAAATTTGCCAGAAAAATCATGTCTTCTAAAAAGCGTGTTTGTAAGTAAGGTAAGCGATATAAGCTCTTAAGATCCTCTAGCTTAAAAATGTTTTGATATTTAGGAAGTATATTAGATAAGTATATTAGCAGATTTGTCATGATTACATGTATAACTATTTAAGGTGCTAATTTGTTCAGGTTATACTGTATACATAAAAGACAAACACTATTACCAACCATCTGAAAAATTATAAGCCATTAATGCCGTTAAGTTTTGTTTTTTATATGTCGATGGTAGGGCATTTAGATTGTTTCGGTGTTTTTTTTCATTACACTAAGGGTACCATTACTTTTAAGAGGATATTTCCCACAACTCCGATCATCATACACCAATACCGTAAATCGGGTTATTTTGGCGTCGGGATATTTTGGCGGTTTTCTTTCAAAAGCCGTGTGTTTTATTTTGGTGTGTTTAATTTTGGTGTTTCATCAAACTGATGTGTTAAATTTTGGCACCTTCGATAATTGCTCTTTAATTCGCAGTAGTGAGCAAGGTTAATATATATGATTTGTATAATATATATTGGTAAAGTATACAATTTGCGGGGACGGCGTCTATCCACTTTGAGATCCAACCATGACGACTAAACTGTGTTCATTAAATTTTATGACATTAATTAATTACCACACATATCATTTAAGACCAAATGATAATTATTGTCCTTTTGTCAGTAAATAACGATCACAGATTTAAATTTTAATCCTTTCGTATTTCAGCAGTATATCTTGATTGAATGACGATAAAGGTGTTAATTTTTTTTATCAATAACAGAGTCTAATAAGTAAATTGATTGATTGATTAATGGTGTTTAACGCCCGAGCAGCAATATGTCAGCTATATTCAGGCGATAATAAGTAAATGATAAGCCTTACGTAATTATGTATGAATAGAAATTCACAAATTGTGTTTTCTTAACAGTTTTATAAGAAAATAAGGAAATATGCATACAAATGTATACTTGTAAGTTTCCTTTATACACACTTGTGTATTACCGGTATTTTAAGCCATAGACTTTACGATATTGTCTAACGGTCAGCTATTTTGTCGTGTCAAATATTGGTGCATGCTTTATTTTGGTGTGTTTATTTTTGGCTCTTTCACCGAAAGCGCGAAATTAGCCAAAATTAAACTACAACCAAAATAACCCGATTTACGGTATGTGAATCGAAAATCTTTATGAATAATTTAACGGATTTGAGTTTGTCTTTCTTAAACCGTCCCATTTACTTTTAAATCGTGACGCTATCAACTGACACTGTCCGAAATTTTTATGAAATCACGTGATCAGCATTTAAATTTTCACCTCACTTATATAACTTATTATAACTTAATTTTTATGAAAATGCTTGTGTTTTCAACTTAACTAATAAGAAAAACGAGAAACAATTTGTTGACTAAATTATCACAAAAAACGGTGGTGTATTTACGTAACATAAAAAGTAAGATTTAACTTAGATTTGCACGAAAGTGTTATTGTTATAGTGAACAATTACAATTTAACAATTTATACTTACACACATGCAGAGTATCTTCAGATAAAGTGAGAAAATTTAAGATCAATATTTTATGGCTTGTTCACGTTGTTTATTTATACTGACACTCAATGACTAAGGCCATTCGTTGGTCAGTCTGTGTCTATAATTTTGAAAAAAACACCGTCATTTGTATCGTTCCATAATCTTCTAGACTTGTATATTATTTTTTGTTTATGCTGTATCGTCATGTTTGTCGATTCGATACTTAATAAGTGTACTGGTAGGTAGCTTTCTTAAGACTTTTTATATCTATTCGAAACAGTAGCTTAACCATTGTGACCATTTCTGTTTTGGAGAAAAGCATTGAAAGATGCATTGGTTTCATTTGCTATTAATCCGACATCTTTCATAGGTTCAGATTCAAACAAAATGAACGTTTTTGCCATTATGTTGAAAAACGTAGTTATAATAGATATTAAGGATGCAGCTTGGCAAGTCTAATTTTGCCGATGGAAATGACAGGTTTATCATTAGCTATCTGTTATTCAGCATCATATTCATTGAAAATATTTCATTATATGTTGTATTCTTACACAAACGTGATAGAGATTAACTGCAATCTATTTTAATTTATTTCAGCGTTCACTAGTATTTACGTTACAAACAGTAATCGTATATGGAAACATCCTTTAGATACTACCAAGAGGAATGATGTAAATGAACCCATGGGATATGCTAAGCAAAAATAACCAATGGCTTTTCTTAGATAAGATATGAAAATCGAAGAAAATATCGCGAAACTGTATGTCATTCATACTTTACTTGCCCTCTACAGTCGTTGTTTACAGGGACTCACATCATATTATTGTTTAACAGTCTACTAAAAATAACGTCATATTCACGATTTCAATTGGAATGGCTAAAATTATGACCTTTTTGGATGCGGACCGTAATTTCAATAAAAGTAACGTAAACATCAGTACCTTAAATACCAGTATCGAAGTATCTTTTTACATATGAAACTGCATTAGCGTCGTTATCTTTACTGTACCTTTGATGTATTTTTGATTTCTACAAATGAAAAAAATAGACAGAATACAAAGAAGGTTTTTATCTTTCAAACTTTAATTTACTTTCTTCGTTAACTGCAACAATGTTTCGCTTTTTTGACACTTAAATATCATTCGTTGTCATAACTTTTATCAACATGGTAAGAAATGATGAAATTTCTCATTTATATGATACAATATAGAAATTTTTGAAAATTATAGTGTTTAATGAATGTAAGAGAACATATAATTGTGTGTCATTTTAGATATGAATCGAAAATAAAGCACTTTTTGAAATGTTGTGACAGAGAATGTCTGCACTTAAATTACCTTTGTATAGTTATTTTCAATACACTTTTAAACAATTTCTAAATTGTAAATAGAAATTCGTTTATTTCTTACTCGTTCTCATTGTTTATGGTCTAATAGCAAAGGTATGAGAAAGTACCAGAATTACGAAAATATATGGCGCCTATAACGTAGCAAGTATCGTTTTTCAAGTTTAAAGTATTATATTTAAATTTTATATTTTCTATTCCTTTGTTGCATATTGTTTTTGATAGGATCCAAATATTTAACATTCTTATATTGCTATGTGACATGTGACATTGAATGTATTGCCCTTATACATTGCGACTGGGTATGAAAATGACGTATTATCATATAATTTAGTAAATATTTTGGTCACAGTTTTGTCGATCTAGAGATATACAAAACATTATCCAGAGTTAACTAAGGTTGTAGAAATCTTTTATGTAATGCGTCAAGAAAAACGTTCGAACATCCACATCAAACAAACTTTTCATTTAAACTGAATGGTCGGAACTTTGAAAAGAGCGGCTTTTGCTATCATACGCGTGCGCACCGAGGTCAATGTACGTAAAATGATATTTTCGTGCACATGCTGTTAAATTTGAAAAAAAATTATATATCAAAATTTAACCAAATAAAACAACGGGTTTTAAAGCAAAAACTTAGGTCAAAACTACAATGAGTACATATCCGCAAAAATAAAATTTTCTACATCGTCTGTATAGAATTATTATTCCATATGTTGTTTTGACTTTCTAGTCAACATCTAGGACGATAAACTTCGGACGAGGAAGTGGTTTTTACTTCAGGATGAGGAGACTGAAGATAATGATTGAGACTATGAATGAAAAAAGCCATTAGGATCATGTTTGATGAGTTTATCGGTGATGTAATCCTAACATGTGCAACAGCAAAGCTCATTCCACTTACAATAATTTTGTTGTGTCTTTTGCTCGTACAAACCAAATAAACATGCAATCTATAATACATTTGCGGAACCGAATTTGGAATCAAATATACTTTACATGCATAACAGTAACAAATAGTGTAATAATACTATTTATTTATTCAATGTTTATCTGAATATTAGATGCTGACGGTCAGGTTAAGGCTCAGCCAAACATTAGAGAAAACTCATTGTACAATACACAGGTGCCAAGTTAAAAAATGTAAATGTCTTCTTAGGCAAATGGACAGCACATTTTGACTTCAGTTGAAAATATATGGTCCAAATGAATGATTATCAATGATAATACATGTAATCCTGACCAAAGGATGTTGCGTTTTAGATCCTTTCGTCAGGATTTTACGGAATCCATATGTGTTTATTTCTTAGTTTTCTGGATAATCTGCAATGTGTAGGTATTTTTCACATAATAATTAAATGTACATAATTGTTTTATTTTAAAAAAGAAAACAAGTGCAGGAACCAAACCTTCACTTAATTGAACATTTTTTTTGCAACAGCGAATTCTACAACGGATGAAATCAAGTATTAATATGCAATTTCTGGTGTAGTTTTGATGAAACTAATGCATTTACTATTCTTCAAATTTTAAATGCAAATCATAATTTCGTGATTGGCATGTCTTCTTTTAGGTTTTATACTTTGAAAATACAAAAATGTGTTAGTAATCAGTGTAAAATAATAATTATGCAAATTGGTCTTTCTGTCATATTGTTATTAAGTAGATCTCTACTCGGTATTTAATAATTTATTTATAATATTACATGTATTGCATTTTGACCTGAACTGATCAATATCAGGTTTTATAGAGCAATATTAATGATTTTTGTTAACCTCATATTGGTCAAGTAAGAGTGCTTTACTTGTTCTATATTTCGTTTGAAAATTATCAATGTGCAACACATAAGAATAATAGGTTGATTATCATGATATATTAAATAGCTGGATAATCAAGCACATTGCAGTTTGTTATTTCAACAAATAGACAAGCCTAATATGATCATACATTATCGCTTTTTTGCAGTATTTTTCTTTGATCTTCATGTGCGGTATTATTCCATCTCACTCTTAATATTTGATCTGTGAGGACTGCAGTATTTGTCATCCATTTTTTACACTTTATATTTATATCCGAATGAGTGGTCTAGTTAGCTATATTGTTTTGATTACAGCCGTGACAACACCGGCTTTTGTGTTCAAGTGCGACTTCTGGCAAGGTATGTTCGACTTTAACCTTCATTGACAAGAATTATCAGTTCCAAACACAGTTGATAGACTTAATAACCTTTACAGGAACATTATTTACAGGCTATTGCAACGATAGCAATAACAGCTGCTTGCGATAGAACCCAATAGGCAGCTGAGGAAAAAAAATTGTGAGAGATTCGCAAGTAACTGCGTATTTGTGCAAGACAATTAAGGTGATGTGTTATGTCAGATTTAACGCCAATCTGATACATGAAACCATAGCACCGCTTGATACAGAGATTAAGGTTTGAAACTACACATGCTGATCGAAATAAGCATCTGAAGAGACGTTTGTCAGCAAGACATGGCTTGGCTTACTTAGCTCATGCCTTTGAAGTCGTTTGATCAAGTTTAAACCATCTTTTGGAATTCTTTCCCATTTGGGTATAAGAGCCTGCTACGATTCTGGCACAGTTATAAGTGCTAGTTGACTGCTGCGGGATAACATTTGGTAATTTTGATTGTCTTTGGAGAAATCACTTTTTCGTTTTAGAAAACGTCAAAAGCAGCTAGAGCTTTTGACTTGCAAAGACATCATTTGAAAGCTATGTAAATTATTAATGTTATAATTTTGACATTTAAGTCTAAACAATTAGATCAGGGTAATGTGACGCTTTCCGCAGCATTTATACATTTAAACATGCCGATTTTTTTCCGCATAATGCGTTTTATTTTTCAGGTAGGAGTACACTAACAGATCAGATAAATTCTATTTACAAATTAAATGGAAGGCAATTGAATATACTTTTTTAATTAGCTAATTATTTTTTTGCATTTGACATGTTGTAAGTATATATCACCTGATGCACCTATAAATCTCTCAGCTATACACTTCGCGTTTTCTTCTTTGTTGTTACTGTGTTTGCATGTTTATTGTTCTCATAGTTTTTTAATTATAATTTTATGCTGTCAATATGTGTTATAAATACATGTACATGCAAGTAACAAAGTACGTAGTCGGAAACAACATAATGCATCGAAATTATCATTGTTGTTCCTAAATAAAAAAACACTAGCAATTAGAATCCAGAGTTGGCCGATATTGACAATAATACAAATACTTATAAACAGTTATTTCCTTTATGAGGTGCTTATTTATTGACTTATTTCTGTTAGTTTCTACATGTACTTGTTTACATCAGGTCTTTATAATAATTACACTGTAAACTTTTATATTATTACTTTGTAATTTTGCTGTATTTTAATTTGCACAGAGTCTACGACGTGATATTTCGTATTATTACGGATTCACTGATTTATTGCGGATTGACTTTTACGGATTGCACGGTTACTAAACACAGAATTCCAAAACATTGTGCAACGTTTCGCCATCAGCCAATCGTATTTTAATTCCGGTCATCAATCGTCTGCTGAAACACCACAACAAACAATGGACAGTGTTGAGCACAAAAGATTTGCATCTTTGAATAAGGATGAGATGGACTTATTATTTGAAAATTTATATTCAAAGAACACTAAATGCAGACATATACAGTGGTGAAAATGTTCAGTAAGTATCTTTCGGAGAAGAGGCTTCCGCTCGATATTGAAACACTTGGCGACGATCAACTTTATGTAATATAATTTTATCAAACTTTGAGAGGAGGTACAAAAATGGACAATTATATAAACAATCTACCGTGAATTTGTACCGTCATGGACTTTAACGTCATCTTAATCAAACTAGAAACATATAATTCTAAAAGGCGAACCCTTTAAAAAGGGCCTTTAGGTCTATCGGAAAATAGCTGAATCGTGTGGGGCTATCAGTAATAGATGATTAGTCTGGTATAAATGAAGTTGGTCTTCAAAACATGTATGGATATTTCTCTAAAAACATCAACGATCCACATGTTCTACAGTTTAACGTATGAATGTGCAATATTTTTATGAAATGTTTATATACCAACCTCTAGAGATTTTAAAAATTGTAATGTAATAAACCTTAATTTTGAGAGTGTATATGCAACACACGAGTATAATTGAAGCAGCAGCAAAAAATGCAATGTATGCTAACACGTGTTTTAAATTATTTAAGAATTAAAAGCAAGACCAAAGTTTATAATTGAATCAGTCACAAAATTAGATAATTATAAAACTACTGTGATAATTCATTACTATGTAGTATTTCATTGTATATTTCAGGTTTTTGCAGATATAATGATCCATTTTGGGGGACGGGGAAGAGAAAATTAAGCTAATTTTACACGGAAAGATTTTGCAGTACAGCAAGATTCAGCTGGGATGATGTTTGTTTACAAAACAAAAACCACCACGATAACTTGGGAAAGTCAGCTGACGGAAGAATGTATGAGATCGAAGGTATTTTAAAACTTATTTAATACCGAAATAAGTAAGAAAACGACATTCATTTTTTATCCCGTCTTTCAGGTTTAAATTATAAAGAAGAATCTGAATATAATCTTTTAAAAATATTACAGTTCGAGTAGATATGACTTCATCGTTAGCCTCATACCATAGGGGTGATTTAGTTTATTATATGTACATGTATCTTATTTACACATTTAGTAGCATACAAACATAAAAAAGCAACGATAGTATGACTTGTGGCAACTAACATCTACAAAATTCTTACCTTCTGTCTTCAAAATAGGAACAGCAATTGACCTTGCTATTAAACTTTGAAAACGTTTAGAACGCCTTTTTAATACCACAATTCGTGAATATTTTATTTTTTTCCAGATAGCGGCAGATGTCCAGTGCGATCGTTTATCAAGTATATTCCGTAAATTTAACCCAAAGTGGGATAAGCTTTTTCAGAAAGCTTGATCTACTCTTATCAATGGCATATGTAATAACAATGTTCCGTTAGGACGCAACAACCTTGGAAATTTAATACACTAATCATTCCTGCAGGGCCACCACTGTAAACCTTTTGGATAAAGCTAAATTCCCAAGCAGACACATAATAAGTGTAATATGACATAAATCTGAGACCAGTTAAAAACATATTCCGGTTAAACATCAGAAAACATTAAAATAATATGTACAAAGCTATTAGTAAAAAACTTTTGGAATTACAGAAACGATAAATTCAATATCCACTCACACTACCAATTCTTCAACTGTAATGAGGCCAACAACTTTGTCGTCTAATATTGACTTTTGGACTGGCTTCCAAAGCAATAGTATATTTGAAAATGATTTTGATACTAGATTTGGAAGCTCATTTGAACTTCAGGCACTGTCAGGTTTACAGCCAACGACTTATTAAATGATTTACCTGACAATGATGATATAGATGACTGTAATATTGAACATACGTGAATTTGCTGACTTCTATTAATGTGGTAATTAATTAACTCCAAGGTCGATGTTTTCAGCTCAAATAACGTATAATTGTCAACACATTACTATAAACTACAATATTTTCTCAAGGAAATAAATTTATGTTGCAGAATCTTGAATTGTTGTTCAGTCAATCAAAGTAGACAAAATCACGTAGTACACAATTGGCAAATTAAAATACAGCAAAATTATCAATTAATAATATAAACGTACGGCCATTCTTTTAATCAATACAAGTTGTATATATCGACCTCGAGTTGTATATCTACGTCTTCGTTCGATATACATCTCTCAGTCAAACTTGTATAGACTAATAGAAGGCTGTATTTGTATAATATTCATTATTCATTTTCTTCAGAAAAAAGTTTTAGAACTGTTAGTTAGTAATCTACAGAATTATAGAACCAACTGACATCTACACAATTCTAAAACATTCTGTAATCTACAAAATTCAGTCCATATTCTACATAATTCCAGAATAAACTCTTATACAGGACATATGTTTGATTTCATACTAGTGTGTAGCATATAAGTAGGCTAACTGTTTTTTGCTTCATCAATGCGAGGTGGTCAATGGTTATTAATCACTTTCTGATTAAATTGAGATTATTCCTTTTCCTTTATTTATTTTATGATAGAAATCCTCGATTAACTTTGGATGTGTATGCGAAATATGGGTAACCATTGCAACGTTTGTTCCTATCCAAATAAAAGATACAACTCTGTTCTTTTTACGTGTTAAGGATGACAAATTAACCACAAGGTCGTCCGTGTTTGTTTATCGAATGCGTATTACATCTTATGACTAACTATTTTATGCACGCCTAACAGCAATAATGGTTATACAAGAGTTTGAATAGTTTGACATATGATTATAATCCTTTTTTCCTGACAACTTTGTGCTCATACAATATTTCTGAAATGAGTTTAAGACATCGCTGTTATTTAGCATTCAGACGTAAGTATAAAATAACAATTTGCGCAATGTCTTTGTTTACTTTTTACTTTTATTTTATCGTTAAAACCTTGAAATCGAGAATAATTTATTTTGTCTTGTCTAAGAACTAAAATCTTTCTCTTTATTTTCATTTTTACATTATAATTTTAACATGCTGCTTTTTGCATTTCTTGCGAACAAATATATTAAATGGTCCGTGTTACACAACTAAAATGAAATAAGAAACATCAACGAACTTTGCTTCTAATTATAATTGTTTACATTTTTTGTTACAGTGAAATATACTATTAAGGTCTCATTGTTCAATACATTTGCTTTTTTAATCGATAAAAGGTATTATTTAAGTATTTTATTACCCTATGATTGATTGATTGAATTGGTTATTACCAGCAAAAAGCAGTATTTCCTATTTCAGGATGGGCCCAAATAAAAAAGTGATATATGTAATTTTTTTGGAAAATAAGATTGACCAATCAACGGGAAAATTTGACTGCCATTTTGACGATGTAAAGAGAATGGGAGGGACGCAGAATTTAGCGAATTTCTTTTTTTGACATCAATAAATGAGGTCGTTAACGTGAAATGAGCTTGGCACTACCCCAAACGGCACCTATACATTATGGTCCGCTGACAAGCTTTTCGAATGATGACCTGACAACCCCACCAGAAGGGCATTCAGAATCCGTTGTTTTGCATGAGATTTATTTGGGTCGGGTGGTTTGTATTGCCACAGGAACCGAGTTCATTTGACTTTTCTGTGTTGTAGGGAGTATTTGTGTTCTAGACATAAGGGATATTTGTATCGAGGTGCACGATTTTCACGTATGATAAAGCATACTTCTCTTTATTACCTATTATAAAATAAATTGCATTTCGCAAAACCTAAATATTGAAATTATTGTTATATATCTGTTTTTTAATTGACAAAATATTCATTACCTTTTTGTACAAAAGTAAACACAAATATGAAATTATATAAAAAACACAACGGCTTAATAATGTTTTAAACGATATGTTATAATTCACTTAAATGCATATTGTGCCATTGTTAACTTGATTTCATTTCTGTAGAAAAGTGTCTATTGGTTAAGTCTGAAATAAAAACAAACCGTATTTAATGTAAAAAAAACCCTTCATATAAAGGACAATTATAGAACATTCCATATATTTGATTGATTAAAAACAAACAAAAACAAAACGCACGAGTAACAAAAATATCAGGAAGCAATTTATAACAGTATAAATCATGCCTCTATCAATGAAAAGAGTGTAAGCAATGATCTTCCCATCGCACAAAAAACAAAAACAAAAATCCATTCTTGAATTTTAAGAATTTAGCCCCGTATAGTTGAGCGGGAAACGTTGGTATGAAGCAAACAAAACTAAATTGGTTTGCAACTCATAGATCATTTCACGTGTGATGAACATTAAATATAATATTAATTTTAAAATATATCTATTTTCTAAAATTTATTTTTAAGTCATTATCGTCTGCATTATATGGCACCTGGCAAATGTCGTCGTGTGTAGGCCATCGTTGGAAGAGAAATATCTAAGTCGCAAGTCATTAAACGTTTGGAGAGATTCAGCCCCTGGAATAACCTAGATAGCGATGAAATGGATGAAAGTGGCGTAAAACCCCAAACACACACATATTTTACAAGAATACTAAATAAATCACTCTAAATAATCATTTGATAACGTTTAAAATTATTGTCTACAGAAGTAAGTAATAGTGTGCTAATTTTGTCATATTTGTTTTGCTTCAATATGAGTCCTCCAAAAAAGTGCAGAACAAAGATGATTTGGAAAAGTTCAAAGCTATATACGATACTTAATACACACAAATATAGATATTCGTTGAAATCAGACAACATTGACGCTTTTGTGGAGAGTGTAGTAAAATGGCCGTCTTAACATGTTTCCGCGTCAATTTTTTTCAGCAAAAATGCTAAGGATAGTCAATTGTATCGTTGTACTAAATTCCGTTGAATTCGCTGTATCCATAACAGAGATCTGGGAAATGTATTTTTATTTTTAACTGAGGTCATTTGAAAATCGGCGGCGGTCTTGAAAAGTTGTGTTTACCTCTTTGAAGATACTCCATAACCTCACAAAGTTTCAAATGGATCAGTTGCCGCATTTTCCCGTAATCGCATGGACCCGCTCGTGTCTTCGAATTTGAATAATATTAACAAGTTCCGAGTGTAAGAAAGTCACAAAAATCAAACAAATTGGGCGGTCGGTTGACGAAAAATGGATAAATAGAGGAAAACTTCGTTTTCGCAATCAGGATACCCATTTTACCCAGATAACCCATTTGAAAGGCAATCCAACGATATTGAATCTTGGCGGCTTATTCACAACAGCCGCAAAAAAAAATCCGTTTTGCATTGATAGTAAGGATACCAAGATAATCGATTTTCAAGACGATCCGTAGAAAAAAAATAAAAACTTACCTAGTCCGACACTGAAGTGTCCAAGTTTCTCCGTCTTGCTTTTCAACAAATGTTCAATTCTGTATGGGTCACTAAAGTGTTACACAATTTTATGCGCGGAATGCACTAGTCCTAATATAACTTGTGACATTTCGATGTCAATATTTTTAGATGGATAAAGGGCAATATCATTTAAACAGGGGCCTCGGTGGCCGAGTGGTCAAGGTAGTTCGTCTACTGTTGATCACGTGGTATGTCAACACTTAGATTGCGGGTTCGAATCTCACTGCAGGCAGTGTATACTCGACTCCTATCTTAATTGAGAAGAAGTGCCAATTTTCCTACCGCAGGTCGGGGGTTCTCTCCGGGTACTCCGGCTTCCTCCCCCAATAAAAACTGGACGCCATGATATAGCTGAAAAATTGCTGAAAGTGGCGTTAAACACCATTCAAACAAAAAAAAATCAATTTAACAAAGTTATCATTATATTTATTGTGCTTATACTGCTAAGTAGTAATACTACAAATAGTGAAAGCTTAAATGAAATTTGCCGTCTTAAATTCATATTAAGATTTGTATGGAATGCAATGCGAACCAGCTAACAATTAAAACCATTTGTCAATTTGAAAAATCTAAAATCACTAATGTGTTTGTTCTAGTGTGTTTGTTGCTGCTTGTGAAGTTTTAATCCACCGAGGTTAGCTCGCTCCGGCATCAACACTTTTGTGTTGAAGAACACATCAAACCTATGAAATTGTCCCCAGGTATAGGTTGATCTTAGTCGTAATATGGTTTCCAGTTCGGCATATTTTGGTTTTATTGTTATATGCTCTTCATATCCATATAGTGTTTGGCATTTTCAATCTTTTTGGTAGAGCTCCTCTGATGAGTCTTGAATAGACGAAACGAGCGTCAGGCGTAGCAAATTAATTGCTTGAAACTTTGTTGTATTTTTGATTTCTAACATCAGTGATGGTTATCGCTGCTGGTGGAGTTTTAAGTCCCGGAGGTTAGCCCGCTCCGGCATCAACACTTTTGTGTTGAAGAACACATCAAAGCTATGCAATTGTTCGTGTAAATTTCAAAATTGTCAAATCCTAAGGTTCTTCCTACCCCAGGTATAGGTTGATCTTAGTCATAATTTTATTTCCAGTTCGGCATATTTTGGTTTTATTGTTATATGCTCTTCATATTCATATAGTGTTTGGCATTTTCAATTTTGTGGTAAAGCACCTCTGATGAATCTTGAATAGACAAATTTGTTATTTAATATACATATTTATATATGAAAGTAATGACACATATTATTAAAAATAATTTGAAAATTGTGCATTCTTTTTAAAATATAAAAGTTGTATAGTATAATAATTTTGTCTTATCTTATTAGTTTCATTAACAGCTTGGGCATATAATTATTACTTGTTTATCTTTTGAAAGCATAAGGTTTTAGTTTTAATTAAAAATTCATGGAGCTATTAATGCAATTGATTGCCTTTGAATGTCATCATACAAACATCAAGCAGTTAAATGTATATCTGAATATTTACTCTTAAACCATACATTTGTATATATTACAATATTTTACAATTAAATTGTGTACGTCTGCACCAGACCAGTTCGAGTGAAACACCATGCCTTTACCATTCAGGCTTTGTGTTGTGTGTTATGCAATTCTTGGACACACAGAAGATGTAGTTCTGGTAAGTCTTATTTATTTATTTTTTATACTTGATTCCATTTTTTACATTCGTTGACCATAATCATTTAGAAACTTAAATGTTGTACAATAAATTATTAAGGGACAGAAAACCTTATTGACAATTACATTTAAGTCTTGTGTTTTCTTAAATCACTATATAAATTAATTATTATTTTTTTTGTAAATTGCTTATTAGACTTTGTCAGCAATGAAACTATCAGTATTAAAAAAAATGGTAAAAATCATATTTGTCTTCAAAGTCTGTTAATCATAATTCAATTAACTAAAGTTGTCACTGGCATGTGCCACTGTTTAATTGGCTAATTAGATTACCTGAATACCTCAATTTTATTATTTTATATATTTATGAATAAAGTTGGGAGTGTGTGAAAGTGTTTTGTGTTTCGAGTGAATAACATGTATCTTGAATGTTTTCTATAAGTTACTATGATCGTCAGTGTGAAATTTTGTATGGTGAAAGTAGGTATGAAAGTAGCAAGTGAAAAAAAGTAAGAAAGACAGTTTCTATGCAAGAATGAATGGGTAGGAATTAGTGCTTCAAATACCGGTATATGTAAAATAATAGTATAGTGCTGTAAATCTCAATAAATAACATAAACTTATTTTGTCTTCTATTGTTATTATTTTAACATATCATGTTAACTAAGAGCACATATTTCATAATGAATTCTAAATCAAAAGCATAATATACATCAATATGTTGAAATAATCCGTTAAATAATCTCTTAAACACAAATAAAACATTTTAAATGCAAGTTGGGACCAATTGACTTGGGACAAATTGGAAATGGGACCAATTGACCAAATTTGGGACCAATTGACTTGGGACTAATTGGAATTGGGACCAATTGATCTGTATCCCTATATACGCATGGCCATATAAACAAATAACAGCTTTATAATTATGATGGTTTTAAATAACATGAAATTGGGCCAAATAATAAGTTATCGGTAAGTTTTGAAAGTGTTCGATTTCAAATATTGCGCCGTGTTTGAAATGATCGTTTTTATTATCTCCCTTCTATTTCCACGATCACTTGAACGTTTAATGTAAGCATTAGCTCACTTTTCGTTGAGTTTCATTATTAAATGTCAAAAGTTCAGGTTATTATCGTTAACTATTTGTATTGATGTATATATCATTACAAAGCTGATAAAGTAAAATGTCTAAATATTTTACTGGAAAGTCTAAAATATATGTTTTAATACAATACTCCACACCATTACTCGCTAGAGTGTAACTAGTAGAATATGTGTAGTTAAATTAGTAAAAGCACGTGCAGAAGTTGTGTAGTAAATCCGTCACAGTTAGCTGAACACATCAGTGAAGTTAATTATCTAGTGTTCTCGTCACCGATGTAGAATTTGCAACTTGTATAGAATTTAATCCGTTGTCCGTTAAATATGTTAAAATTTCCAAGGAATTAATTTAATGGTTCATCAGTGTTACAGTACCGACGATGTGGAGGATAACCGGGAGATGTAGTGCGAAGTCGGTGTGTGGAGGCTCAATTTGTGTTTATTTGTAACAGTACATTATATTTAGTTCAGTCTTGTGAATGTGTATTTATTTTTATGTGTATTTATTCATTTCATTTTTTCATTCATTATGTATTGTCTTAATTTTGTTTTGTTTATTAAATTTATTAGTTTGAGCTAGTTGTTATGACATTGACCATTTGACAATCCAAAGAACTTACTTCTTTACAGACTTTTAGTATATATTTGCCCTAAAATCTTATAACGGATTATTATTAGTGGAAAATACTGAAATCAAACATCTTGACTTTATATGACCTTGGTCAATGTAAGAGGTAAAATTCATGCTACAAATTGTACATAATTATTACACATGAACAAATGAACATAAATTCTGAATTTAGGTTCGACACTGTATAATCATTAACAAAACATCCAAATTGACTATATACGCCCTTAACTATTTTGCAAACAGAACCAGAATGTGCTGATGCTATATTTGCGTTACACTATAAAGTGGATAAACATACACTGGAAAAAAGTAGTGACTCGAATACAGGGAACATTGATCAAGGATTTCTTGATAGAATTATTAAGCAAGAAATTGAAACTGATAGTGGCAATTCGTTTGACACACCGTACCGTGAGTTTGAGCAGGATATAGTTAATCAACCGTATACATCTACACCGTTTGTTGGTATGCTCAGCCAACAAGACGATACACTTGAGGTTCAACCAGTTGAGCATCAACAACCAACCGATGACCGACCATGTCAACAACTTCAACAACATTCACCTGTTGACGGACGGAACAAGTCAACAACCACAACAGGACATACTTGTTGATCAACAGCCGTTTCAATAACACATAACTGTTGAAAGACCATGTCAACAACCACAACCGTACATATTTGGTGACCAACCAACTCATCAACAAGTTCAACAAGAACAACTGCTGATGGACCGACCAAGTCAACATCAACAAGCGTTCCAACCGACATTTGGTGACCGACCAAGTCGTAAACTTGAACTTCAACAACCCACCATTGTTGACCGGCCAAGTCAACAACCGTTTCAACAGTACATGTACTTATTTGTTGACCGAACATGTCCACAACCACAACAAGACATATTTGTTGATAGACCACATCAACAACAGTCAAACATTGACAGACCAAGTCAACAACAACAACCGTACAAATTTGTTGAACGACCATTTCGACAAATGCAACACAATGTCAACAACTGCCCCAACATACACCTGGCGTCCAGCCAAGGCAACAACAACTTGGATTTCAGCAACAACAACACTTAGTAGTGATCAACAGCAGGAGCAACAAGTTTATAGATGATGGAACACGTCACCAGAATGTTGAAGACCATCGACAGAGGTATTTTGAACTACCAACTCACCAACAGTCAGTGATACATGTTCAACCAGATATGTTGTGTGACCGAAATAGTCAACAACATCAACAACAGCTACCAGTTATGTTAGAGCAGTTAGAATCATTTGTTGATCGAAAAAGTCAACAAAGGGTACCTGAACAGCATTCATTAGTTGAACAACAGACCCAACGTGAACACTTGTATTATGAACGTAGACAATTGCACGACCAGTATAGAAATCTGGAGAACGAGTATCTACAACTACAACAACAGGTTGCCCAATTACAAAGGGAACACGAACAAGTCCATGAATGAATCAATGTATACAAGGAATAGTACAATAGGGATATCGTGTGAACCCCATGCCCAGATCACAAAGTAATTCAGGAGTAATTATACTCCACCGACGTCAATACCTCTTGAGGAACAGACTCACGGAGCGCTGTTTAGTGTTATTAGAATAGATATAGATAGTAGACAGGAAAGGCCGAGACGACGCAATTTACCCCGCCGTACGTTACAACAGGCTGGACGGGTGAGCAGTTCTTCAACGGAGAATTCAGTACGTAGATACCGCAGGGGTAGGAACCCCCAGTTACACATTGCAAACACCGAAAAATTTGAAATTCACTGGGAAGAATAAGACAGCATGGCGATCATTCTTCCGAAAGTTCCAGGAATATTCCATAGTTAACAGACAAACAGACCACGAAAAAACAGAGTCAGCTCTGTTGGTGCCTTGAGAATGAAGCAAGCGACTATTATACTTTACTGCTTGATCAGGATCCAGATATTACCTACGAAAAGGTAATAAGAAAAATCGAAAAACGTTTAAGCTACCAGGAGCTACCTCAAACTCTAAGATCTGAGTTCAACAACAGTGCGCAGAGGAAAGAAGAAAGCCTAAACGAGTGGGCCGACAGACTACAGCTTTCTCAGGAGTTTCTGAAGAACTCGTTAATCAAACTGTGATTGATCGTTTTTGCCAAGGGTGCATATACAGGCAAGCAGCACGCTTTCCATGCTCGTCCGAAGACGTTGGATGAAGCATTAGACATTAATAAGTACTATCAAGAGACTAGTAAAGCTATAGATGCTACGCAAACTGAAACAACAGTGAACTATGGGATGATGAACCAGTTAAGATATAGGTGTATGCCAAGAAGCCTGACAACAATATGGAACAAATTAGCTCACTGAAGGATGAAATGAAATCAATGGCATCTAATTTGATGAAGATAACGGACACGTTAGCTCAGAATATGGCAGCTATGTCCAGTCACATGACAGTTATGACGAACAACATGACAATGATGTCAAAGGAGCTGAATCAGCAGAAACAACAAAGGGCCGAACCCTTTAACCAATCGTTTAACAAACTGGTTCACAGTCGCGATACCCTCCTAGAACAGTTAGGAAACAGGAGAACAGGCAATATCAACAGAATACGTATAGACCTACTGAACAGAATAGGAGAGAACAGCAAAGTAATGATTATAGATGCTTTAACCAGGGCATTACAGGAGAAACTGCCTGGAACTACGGGGTACGCCATTTACCCGAGGGAAACACCGAAATACCCTAGCAGACAGGGGAACAAGCAGGACTTTAGCAAGAATATACAGTCTAGTGATGGTGCACTAGGGATTGGCAAACTAGGGTCATCAGCTATGCTGAGAGGTACCGTTACTGTACATGGATATCCGATTATTGCTGTATTAGACACTGCAGCTGAAGTGATTTCTGATGAAGTATATAAAAAGTTTAGAGTAAAACCTAAATTGGTTAAAGATGTTATCAACGCAGGGAGAGGACTAGAAATGCGTGTGAAAAGGACAGTCCCTGTGAACGTTGCTATAGGTTTGCGAAATTGGCAAGAAACATTACATGTAGCACCAATCGATGACGATATGCTACTAGTCCTCGATTTTCTCAAGAAGCATAATGCTATCGTAGATATAAGGAAGGACATCTTGTTCATGCATGGAGACACGATCCAATTGCACTATGGGAAGAAAGGAGCAATGGAATTATCGAAACCGGGATATATAGGGTGACAGTGGACATACCCCCACACTCAGCTGTAAGACTAAGTTGCAACTCTGAACATATTAGTAAAGAATATGTGGTTTCACCTGTTAAGAGCTAGAACAGTGTGCAATCCAGGTTGTCGACCGGAAATGTGTCTCTCAAATGTCACTGAAGACAATATCATCCTGAAGAAAGGACAGCATGTAGCAAATGCTGAGGAAGCTTCGGTTATTACTGGACCCCCGTGGTGGGCCAGGTGAACACTATACAACATAAGGACAAACCTGATGTTGTTTTGCCAGAGTATTTACAACAATTGTTTGAGAAAACAACTGAATAGTTGACCGAAGGACAAAAGTTTAAACTTAAACATTTGTTATATGAGTACCGAAATGTTTTCGCGAAAGATGATTACGATCTAGGAAATTTCACACAGATTGAACACGTGATTGACACAGGCACAGCAAAACCTGTGAAGGAGCGAATGCGCCGTACTCCATCATGTTTTGTGGATGAAGAAGAACAGCATCTTAGGAAAATGTTAGATGCAGGAGTTATACAACACTCTACGTCGGAGTGGGCGTCTGCTCCAGTGCTGATCCGGAAACGGGATGGTGGTGTTAGATGGTGCCTAGACTATAGGGCCTTGAACTCAGTCACTGTTAAAGACGTGTACCCATTGCCGCTCATAGAGGAGTGCTTAGATACACTTGCCGGAAACAAGTGGTATTCAAAACTTGATGCGAATAGTGCCTACTGGCAAATAAGTATAAAACATGAAGACCGTAAGGAGACGGCATTTGTAACGAAGTACGGACTATTCGAATTTGTGAAAATGAGCTTCGGACTTTGTAATGCTCCAAGAAATGATGCTCGAGTGATGAACTTAGTTTTAAGGGGGCTTATATGGAAAACTGTATTATCGCTATTTTGCTGTATTTTCATTTGATCTTTGTGTCCGGTATTATTCCATCTCACTCTACTAGCTTGAGATGGGCCCATCTCGGTTCGCTGTCAAGCAAGCACGCACGTTGCCAGCGCGTAGTAATTTCTAAAACGCCCGAGCCAATCGAAGCTTTCGCAACTTAAAACCAATCAGAATCGAGGCGCAATTTCTAACAGCCATCCCGCATCGTCGTTATGTAACTAAAATCGGATCAATGGAATGTTATCTAAACAAATCATCGTAAACAAGCGTACTATTAACATGAACTATTGCATCGTGTTTCACATATTTATCAATAAAAAATAAAATCTTAAAAACACCAGAGCGTATGCCCCAAAGTCATGGGCAGATGTAGATAATCCCCTAAAATGTCATGTGAATGCATATAAATTGGTATGTACACATTTTACACTCTCAATGCAGATTGACCTACTTCCGAAGGTCGGGGGTTTTCTCCAGGTACCCCAGCTGGACGCCATGATATAGCTGAAAAATTGCCAAATGTGGCATTAAACAACATTCAAACAAACAAACAGATTGACCTGCTTGTGCTTTAGGATGTCCTTTACTTTTATTATTTATACATTTCTTAATTCTATTATGTACTCTTGACTTTAGAGCCACCCAACATTTAATAATTAGTCATGGCAGAAGCAATGGTTAAAAATGTGTCAGTGATCTATTAATTTATGTACCAATCAATGCAACTTAACTAAACATCTCACCAAATATCCACTACACTAGTAATTCATCTGTATTTTAAATGCTGCATAAAACATCCTATCCAGACACTATCAGGTGTTCAGATGGAAATACTAACTAAACACACTGACAGTGCCCAGTAAAGACATCTGAAAAAAAAAGTAAAAAATAACATGTGAAACAATGTGAAAGGAGAACAAATTCCAAATAAAAACACTTTTTGTGCATTAAAAAGGCATACATGAAAATTTATATGACAAATAGTTTATGTTGGTGCATGTACTAGTATTAAATATATAAATTCTAATTAGGGTAACACTTTATCATAATATATTTTACAAATAAGGAAAAAAAGGAGGACGTTCAAAAAGTTATTCACTTAGTTTGCAAAAATTGAGCGCAAAATTTAAAAAACAAAAAAATTCACTTAAAAAACGTGACAACCTAGAACTACTTAAATTTTAAATGCAATAGGTCAAATTTTAAAAAAGACGTGTGTATACTGTGATAATCAAACATCTGTTGTTTTTAGCCCCTACTCAAAAATACCCTGTCAACTAATTCGAGCAAGCAGAATTAAGACTGTCACCTATATAATTTTTGTTTCACACAGACTCCATGTTAAAAAAAAATCTTCACAATTTAAATATCTCCAGATCTACTCAGCATAACATTTTCATAAGGTGACAGTTACATATATTTTTTTCTTTTTTTTGACCATATTTTAATATCATATTTATAAATATACCTGCAATAATGACTATCTGTGGATAAATTTGTTCTTCTAATTTTTAGTATAAGGATAAACGACCGAAAGACATGATGACTGATGAAAGCCTTTTTTCCCTGGGAATTAACCATGCAAGAAAGAATGGCTCCATATGGTACACAAATTTAGCTATGGGCTAAGGGAAGTTAAGAACACTGATGAAACAAGCTGCCTGCCTCTAAGGCAAACATTACGGACAAAAAATTGACAAATGATTCAGGAAGGCGAACAGCAGTGACTCGCCTGATCGAAGAAGGGCTACCACTGACAGTAGTGCAACAACACACTGGACATAAGAATATTCAGTCACTTCTTTGTTATAAAAAACAGTATAAAAAAAACCAAAAAGAAATATCAGAAGTTCTATCAGGTGGAAAAAATTACGAAAAAAAAATGAACATGCTCTCTGCACGTTAAGTAAAGTTGACAATGACAAGTACAAGAATGGGAATATCAGGAGTTGCATCCATGTTTTTTCCACCTGGAACCATCATCCATGGTGGAAACTTCAATTTTAATTTCGGACAAGTACACAATCCATGTAGTTCTTTCACGGAGGGAAGACGTAAACGTGTTCGAGTAATTGAGTCCGACTCCGATAGCGAGTAGCATGCTTATCATCAAAAATTTGCCTTAATAAATTTAAATATTTGCTCTTCTAAAATTTTACATTATCATTACCAAATGTCTGGACTAATGTGTGTATCTTGCAATTGAATTTTTTACTGGCTGTTCGGGTTATATTCTCAGTGACACAGTCCAAGTACATTGGCGGACCCCACATGATTTCTCATAAAATCATATGGGGGAGGGGGCGTTCTGGACACACTTTTTTAAACACAGGGGCTTATTGGCGACGCTGCTTTGTACTGAAGGGCGGAGGACAGACACCCGCTTTATACTTTCCCATGGTCATGAAAAAACATTAATTATACAGGTCTTTGACGTGTATAAAAATATATTAGAGAAGGCGCCTTTCTGTATCTGAAATGCTACTGAAACAATGAATAATGTAAAAAGACACTGGAATGAGGGAACTGTAGAACATAGCACATATTTTAAAAACATTTTATGTAAATCACTTACCTGTATCATGAGCTTTCTTAAATTCCACGTGTCATTAGCTGAGCGTTCAATCTGACCGCCATTTTTCAAATGAAAACGAAAGTAGTTGTTCGGCACTTTATATATGCAATAGTCCTTCTCGTAAAAAAAAGTTGTTCTCGTAAGAAAATAAGTCAAAATGTGGATATTTTTGCTGCAAACATGAGAAATTGGTTTTTAACTTCTACAAATTGCAAAATAGCGATAAACAGATTATTTACGTTTTTTGAAACTCGATGCATTTTCTCACCCATATCTCATCTCAGAATTAGCATTTTTGGATGATATCCTAGTTTTAGGATCAGACTTTGAAAATCATCTGGAAAACCTGAAACAAGTGTTTGAACGTTTTAGGAAGTACGAATTGAAATTGAAACCGAGAAAATGTGAACTATTTAGAACTTCCGTTGAGTTTTTAGGAAGGAAAATCACCAGCAATGGTATTCAGATAGGTCAACAGCATATTGAACCAGTCATGAGTTGGCCTGTACCGACTTGTACCAAGTTCCTTGGTTTTGCGAATTATCATCGCAGTTTCATTAAGGACTATTCGAAAATTGCAGGACCATTGGATGAAATTACAGGAAAACAACAGTTTAAAACAGAGTCAACAGAACTTATTTGATCAGATCAAGTTGAAATTGACTTCAGCGCCAGTTTTGGCATTGCCGACGAAACATGACCATTTCATCCTAGATACGGATGCGTCCGACAAGGCCATCGGAGCGGAACTTATTCAATTACAGAATGGCAGGGAAAGGGTCATAGCTTATGGAAGTTTTACACTGACCCCAGAGCAACGTCGTTACTGTACAATCAGTAGTTTTTTTTAGTTTTTCGTAGTTTCATTGAATTCAGAAATGTTTGGTTTTTTCAATGGCGTCTATTGTTTAGTGTTTTTCTAGTCCTTTTGGTAGGAGCTAGCTTTCATAGTTATTGATAGGATCCGGATGGGGTTAGTTTTTTAAGGCTTTGTCACTTTTTTATTCGGGACAGGAGTCCCGCGCCGAAGAAAATGAGGTGGGGTGTGCTGAAATTAGGCACCTCCTTATTCTGGGAATTATCTAGACTCGTTTATGCCCGGTGTTACTTGGGGGTGTGCATTGCATCTGATGCTTGACTGATGAAGAGCCTGGAAAGGATCCGGATCTAGCGTCCAGTGACGTTGGACAACCTTCTCAGCTACAGCCGAGCGTAGACGCCATTCTGTGACGACCAATATATTCAGGTAATTGCACATCTACACATTGGGACCCAACCTTTTCCCCCACCTACTGGGCGCTGGAAGTAGCGACCCCCACTTGGTCTCCCTTTTACTCTTTCACAACAATACATGTAATTAATATATGATTTTATAAAGTACATGACATACATTTACCATTTCATATAATTTTTCTGTAAATTGTCGGATCTCCGTTTCAACGCCCAGAAAATTGAATTCCGCAAATTTAATAGTATAGATTTAACCTGATGTTAAACTTCTTTGATTGCGTTCATAACACCAGTACGAACGTAAAAATCATCAATTACTTTTCACTAGTTTGAAATATTGCCATATTTTCTATATTCAACAGCGCTATACTCAAAGTATACCGTAATATTAGTTTTTCACAGTGGTTGATTTTTCGCTATATTAGCGGGAAATATTAACACGCGAAATATTATTCATTTTTGTCTGTTTCAAACACGCCTTTTGGCGAAATTTTAAAAACTAATCATGGTAAGAAAATCACTCACATATCTGTTTATGTTAAAGTATTTAACAAAAGAACTAGAGAAATATTCGTTTGGCAAGAATTCAAAAGAGCTTGAAGACGTTGTTTCTGCGCCGCAATCTTCAACACCTAAGAAGTCCTAAAATTGTATAAGATGTTAAATTGTATACGTAAAATATCCCCAAATAAAATATGTTAACACTAACACCAACAAAACGGGGAAATTGCTGCTATTATACTCCAAACAGCGCCTGAAAATCGGGTGATATGCGTTGGAGAATTCAGTCCTTTATTCAACAGGAAATGAATTTAGCGCGGTTCGTGGCTTGAAAAGCCAATACCAAAATGAGCTGAAAACAGTGAAACGTAAATTGGTTGACAATATTTCTGAGGATATAGAAATAACAGAATCCAAAAAAACTAGACACTTGAGCGCAGTTTCATTAGTGTTATTCGAGATTCGGGTTGGCTAATCAACACCTCCATCTTGATTTCTGTAGATAGAAGAATAGTTATTTCGAAAGTTTGTTAATGCAAAAAAAATTAACATGATAAAATAACAAACAACGACTTCCAGAAACATTAGTTGTTTGAGAACTTTAGAGAAGAAAAAAAATTAATTTCCTCATGAAAATTGTCACCACCTTAATGACAATTCCAGACAAAAAAATCTAAATTTTTGTGTACATTACTTTCAATAAAAACCCGATTTAACTTCAGTAGCTATGCCTTTTGAAATGCATCTACCAAATCGGGACTATTGCTGTAGTTGCTATATTTTTGTTTGTTGGTTCTCAAGTTTGCCGTTTTTCGGACTTAATTTCCTTAGTGTTCGGTATTTTATAACAAACTTCATTCATAAAAACAAAATAAATACTGAATCATTATTAAAGTCTTTCGCAGAAATAAAACTTCATATTATTCTCACTTTTAGCGACTATTAGTTTGAGCATAGGTAACCTTTGCGATAAACTGTGTAGATAAAAATGCTAACTACTGTATTTTCGGAATTTATTTTTTGTCTATATTTTATATAAAACATTTGGTTCACTTTTTAAGGGTCCTTCATCGTATATACTGCTATTTATTCATTTAATGCTGGGGTGGAGTTCTAGCCTGACATCGGATAAGGTGTGATTGACTATATTTATTTACATCTTTCCTGCTTCCTATCGCAATAAAACCTGCAACAATTAGATATTGAATCAATTATTAATAATATTGCATAATTTCCATTGTTACATATGCGAGATTGTTTGGTCTTAACATAGTGAAAAGTAATTAGAATCTAGAGCAAATTCCAGAAAATTTCAATGTTTTTCGTTAATATATGTATATTTATGCCGACTGTTTAAAAAAGTAGAATTTAAGCTGAAAGCATAGCTAATCCTACACTGGAATGTCCAATGTATCGATTTTATATGGGTAACAAAATTTAACAAAATTGTATCCACTGAATGCGCCAGTCCTAATCAATCTTGTACCTTACATTATTTCAACCATTTTAGCAATTTTGCGAAATGCAGCGTTTCTCTCCCGCAATACTCGAACACTGCCGTCAGCTACATGCAACATAAATAGGCTCTCATCAGATAAATGAACCTTTTTTACAATTGCAAATGTGCTGCTTTGTGTCTTGAACGGTATCAACTGTTCCGTGACGTTATTAATGAAAGGAAAGCCAATGATTAGGCAACCGCTGTCTGTACAACGCAGTGTTTTTAAATAAACCGGGTTCACCTGACAAGTTGGCTAACAGACCTGTTCTGACGGCAAGGTGTTACTAGGGGCCTTTCAAATCTAAAAACGTTCTTCACAAAATCTGTCGTTTGATGTTCAAATCGGCTAATCGTGTAATAAAAGCATCTCCCATCCCAATAATTTGCCATCGAACATCATTTGACAACGGCGGACATATTTCTTTAACGTTATAATAGGATTGAGACAATTCAGCCAACACAAAACCTGTACGGTATTGGGCCGGGCTGCAAAGCCAAGACAAAAAACAAAAATGGAAAAGGGTCGAGTTTTATTTCGTTTTATGCCATTCACACTAAGAAAAACGGTGCGTTGAGGAAAGTGCATCACATGAGACCGTAAAACACATGATAGGATACATCTAACTACTTATCTTGAAAATGGCGTATTAAGAAAAAAACTTGCAGCATGAAAAACTCGAAATAGTTAAATTGAAATGTTTCAATTAATTTTATATATTGGTTAAGGTATTGGCGTTCTATTATTTTCTCTTTAAGGGGTCTGTCAACACTGAGATTATGTGTTCGCGTCTCAATGCGGAAAGAGTGTGCTCGACATCAATATTAATTGACAAGAATTGTCAGTTTTCCTATTGAAGATCGGTTATTTTCTCCTGGGATTTCGGCTTCCACCTCCCCCCCCCCCCAAACAAAAAATATGGACGCCACGATATAGCTGAAAAATTTACTTTGTGTTACAATACGTTTTCCAGACTATGTGGATGCCTTCGTGTGGTCAAAATTGTCTTTGTCGCAGGAAATAAAAAAATGTTTGCAAATCTTTTTTCTAACGACCGACATTCACTTACTTAATATGATAAACTTTTGCGTATCTAACATCATAAGTGGGAGAATATTCATCAGTGGTACAAAGATAGTCTTAACTTCTCTAGAAGGCGTTAAAAACCTTTGAAAGGAGAGTCCGTCTTACAAATACAGAGGCAAAGTCAGTCGAATAGAAAACGTTAATTGAGTTCTTCGTTAGGAGCATGATAGTCTTATGACAAGATCTTATATAGCAAGTTCATAGTGAGTTGTAAGGCTGCCAGCAGCAAGCATTTATGAAGTTTATCTACTCTACCATTTTTTCTATGACATTTTACCCACTCATTAACATCCCATATCCCAGTTGGCTAATACCTACATGTATGAATGTACTGAACGTTTTTTGTAGTTCATAGATAAACAATAGCTGCTGGAGGTTAATCACCCACCAATCAATCAACCATTTAAATAGAATTCAAATTGAATTCTGCAGTATAACTTTCATATCCGCTCCGTTTCATACCAAGTAACGCTATGCTTAATATGATCTCTACCATACCTGATTTTGAGACATTATTACTTAAAAGTCTGTTATTAAAAACTATAAAAAAAGGAAACAATTTTTATAAATAAACTGCATGTAATGTGGCTGTTACCAATACCATTTAGTTGTCATAATAACATTTTTAGTTGGTGATTACTTGGAAGCAAACAAAAGACAGATCATCGCATGTGATTGATGTTTTAAACACGACTAAATTATTATTAAAAAAATATTCAGAAAAAGTTCACTTTCATACTGGGTTAGATTTAGGTTTCATAGGACTTTAAATTGTAGCTAACCTGTTCGTCAAACAATATTATAGTTAAAATATCTTATTATGCTGTTGTAAATAATTTAAAAAGCTTGAATCCGCTCAAATTCAAAACAGCATTAAGAAAGACGAATACAACTGGTTTCAAACTCGGACATTAAACGGAGACCATTCTGTGAGCCTCCTCATGTGACGGCTAGGGGATGCTCTCTCGTGTTGTGCGGTCATCAGGTCATGACACAGAAAACCTGACCAAAATATACTTATCAATCAATGTAATGAATAGTACATCTTTCACATGCATTTCTTTGTTTTGCTGTATCGTGAAAGATCTTACGTAACCCTATTTAAGTTATATTCTGGTCATCCTTGATTACACATAAAAAAATATGCTGTGCAAATGAATATTGAAACATTTGAACAAACAAATCAAATTTCAGTTCCATAACGGTGGTATGATACTATTTTCTCATGAACACACCAACTCACTCGCTACAGTAATATCTGTACCACGTTAGAAGCATTGCTAAATTGCTTTATGTTTGGTTGTTTTTTTTTTGGCAGTTTCCTTGTTCGGTATTTTGGATCTCAAATTTGGCGTTTTCTTGTTTTTTGAAAATTTCCTTGTTCGGTATTTTGATTTTACCATCATTTAAAACTAGTCTATAATTGTATATTAATTAATTAAATGTTTATGTATCCATATCAACAAAGTGGCAATAGCAATGATCCAAGCAGTTATTTAGAATAAACTTCGTTTAATCAACGAAAGGAATTTACCGTGGTAAGTAGGCTTTATACCAGGGCCTAGTTTCTTAAAATTTCTCAAATCAACTTTTAGCCAATCAGATTGCTGGAAAATTCAAATTTAGGTAAAATTCAAGGATTTGAGGACAACTACAGTTTGAGAAGTCTTATGAAACTAATGCCAGACGCCGTGCTTCTAGACAATTTCCTCAGGTATGAAACCTGTTCACCAGGAACACTCCATACTTGGCAAATGACAAAGTAACAAATAACATTTTGTAACAAAATATGGGGAAAACATGACCTATAAAACCTATCGTTAAAATTGCAAAAACATTATTTTATATTTGTATTATATAGTGCTTTTTTCCCATGTTTGGAAACGAGATTTTTCATATCCAATCTAAATGTGAATTTTTAATATGTGATATGTAAATGTCCACAATATAACATTAATTTTAACCGAATACCAGTGTTGACTTTATAAATATATTTCTAATCAATCAATATGGAAAACTAGTAAATGTGTGAACCGCATCTTTTATATCTTAATTGTACATTAAACAACATGTATGCGCTTAAATAGAAAATAAATGGAATTTATTGATTCGCTTTGTCAGTTGTTCAATTGTTTGCATTATGTACGATATCAAGTAAAATCTATGGCAAAATAATAATGGGTATAGTTAGTATTTATACACTTATTCATTTCCATTATTCTAATAATTTATGTAAAAATACCCTTTAATTGACTCGAGCTCTATATTATTTATTTGAATAAATGCTTTATAGTTAAGTGGTAATAGTTTTGCTATATGTTCAGACAGCCAGAAACCAAATGACATCATACGATTAAGGTAAACATCACTATTAATAAACATTACTGTCACCAGGAAATGTCTTTTAAAAATACACAATTATACATGTACCTTTCGCTAAACAATCAATTAATCAATTAATCATACAGGATTCATCAAACAACCAAAAATAAAAAAGTGTTTTGTGATTTAGGAAAGGACTGACGAACGTCTACTCTTAATAAGTTCAAAATTGGGTTCAAAACTAATAAATAATTGAACATGTGCATATGACAAGTTGATTAGACAAGTGTAGAGTGGTCTGTAAACCCAACTTTATTTCATACTGTTTAAAAGTTTAACGAACTTGCTATCTTTTTTTCTATTATGTATCTACCTACATATATTCGTAGTTCAGGTCTTTCCTCTTTCCAAAGTAAATTAACATTATTTTTATTCCTTTCAGCACAGTTTTCGAAATCACAAGGCTTAAAAATAAGTGACATATCATTTCTACAAGGTGTATTTAGTAGCTGATTTCACTGTAATCTTAGAGTTAGTTTTGATGATTATGATCGTTAGCTTTGATCGACATTTGCTTTTGAAATTAGGACCCTATTATTCCATGAAAATTACAATGAAGAAGGCGTATATCCAAATTATTCATTAATTTGTATTGTATTTAGTAAACAGTTAATCATTTAGTCTTGACAAATTATGGCAATTAAACAAATGAAAACAAAATTCTAGAGTAAGAGTAAGTCTGTGAATATTTATGTTATTAAACATATCAAATTAGGCTGTTTAAAGCAGATGGATTTCCAGGCACTAAGTTTTCTATAATTTGACAAATCATTTCGTAATAAAACTATTTACTAATTTCAGTTTTCAGTTTATATTTATTGTTATTCGCTTTTGCTTGTTTATTTTATTTCTGAAACAAATTTAGTGATTTTAAATAGAAATTATTTATTTCTTAATTTTGACTTTCTAAAACGATCATTCGAATTCCCATTTAATGTTAACTTCGTTCGTGTCATAAGAATTTTATAGCGTGTGACTGTTATCTTATTGGTCAGTAATTTTTCTAAACGGTAAGAATGTTCGTAAAGTTGCTGTTTTTTGACAGTATTGATATAAACAGTATGGATTTGTAGACACGAAATTTACACAATTATCATTTGATGCAAGTTTAAAAAGTATTAGATTGAAGTATTATATATTGATAATATTTAAAATACAAAGTTAATCGTTTGTCTGTTATTTTAGGCCATAGGCATTGCAAACATGCATCAGTGACTTGCCGGTTGTCGTGCGCACATTGTTGAGATTGACCTCCAATTAATCTCTCAAGACAGACAAATAATATGTAAAAAATATTGACATTAAAGTTTACACTACGACTTCCATTCAGAATTTGTTATGGAAACCACCCTTTATTCATGTATTTTAAAGCACAATCAACACAATATCTAATCATTTAAAAAACAATGCACGTGAAAGTATTAATTTTTAAATTTAAATTATTAAGCACCGAAATTGCTTTATGATTGCAATAAAATAGCTTTTCATGATATTGATTGTACTTTTTATTATTATTTTAATTTACGGATCCCACTTAATGGTTATAAGGGTATTATCTATGTATTAATGCAACAATTGTTTAGACGCAGTATAGTGTTAAATAACCTACCTCTCCCTATGGCTACGTTCGTTAATAACATGCTTTATAGGTAAATCATTTCGCTAGTATCTATGTATCTAGCAACTACAAAATTTTTTAGGGGGCCTCGGTGGCCGAGTGGTTAAGGTAGTTCTTCCACTATTGACCACGTGGTATGTCAACACTGAGATTGCGGGTTCGATTCTCACTTCAGGCAGGGTGTACTCGACTCAAATCTTAATTGACAAGGATTGACAGTGTTCCTACCGCAGGTCGGGGGTTTTCTCCGGGTACTCCCGCTTCCTCCCCAATAAAAACTGGACGCTATGATATAGCTGAAAAATTGCTGAAAGTGGCTTTAAAACACCATTCAAACAAACAAACAAATTCAAAAACTTTTAAGGAACTTGCATTAGGCAATAGCCAACTAACACACAAGGTGTAATATATGGATGAGTTGTCTAGATTGACTAAATGTTTTGTAATGGAAAATCGGTAATACATATGATGTATAAAAATTTGAAACTAAAGGGTTTTCTCTTGTGCTTCAAATAAATTGATTCAATCCACATTCTCTACATCACCTTTTAATTTTATTGTTTCTAATGCACAAAAGACAATGATGTATGGCGAAATGTAAGGTCAAAATGTGAACTGTAATTCAGTTTGTGACAGTTTTGTTGTACTGTATCTTCAAACACATGTCAATTATAATTTACAGGTAATCTACGTTTTAAAAACTAAGTAGCATTCAATATTTTCAATTCCTCATTCTGAAGCTTTTTTTATATCGAAATATTTTTTCATAATGTCATATTCAATTTGGAAAAACACTTATAACAGTTAGATGAAACGTTAAACGGTAAGTAATACATTTATTAATAATTAACTCAGTAGTTCAAAGCTGAATCCCCGGCACAGCGTTCATATCCGCTCCGTTTGATGCTTTGTTACAGTAAGCTTCACGATGATCTCTGCCACACCCGATTTGAGACGGTGCTATTTAATATCTTACTGAACAAAACATTATAAAATTAAATAATCTTTCCTATCATATGTTACATTTTTCATTTTACATTTATTTATTCTTTTCTTAATTTATATTTTCAAGATATCATGAACATCAACATATAAATGTAAAATGTTTGTGTTTGGGATTAATGTCACGAATATAATCTGCTGCTTACAAACACAATTACCACTAGTATAGATTTTTTTTGCTTATTGCATTTGTCCTAGTTGATAAGATATTATTAAATACGAACAATTTATTAAACTTTAAATTGGTTACTGCGTTAACAAAATGCCATATTAGGTTACATGATTCAAAGTGAGCTATTGTCATCGATTTGCGTCCTTCTATGTTGTCGTCTTGAAACTTATTACATTTCAATCTATTGTCTGAAATCCACTAAGCAAAATGAAACCAAACAATGTTCATTCGATAGACTTTTACAAAGCTTGTGTTTGTATTCTGATCGGAACACCAAAGAGGCCGACACTGCAGGATTTAGTTTAACATAGAACCCTAGGGGACAATGTTTAAAAAGGTTTCTTCTCTGAAAAGGTGAAAACTTATTAGCAATATTGTATGGATTGTATTCTATAAATTTGTTTTTATGCCAATCATAAATTCAGAATGGTCATCACCACAAGGCACATGAATTAGTTTAAGTTGGAAAAAAGTTTTAAAAAGGCTTCTCCGTAACTGCTATACCAATTGAAACAAAACTTATCATAAGTATTGATTAGATGGTCCTCTATATGGTTTATGTTTTTATGCCAATTGGAAATTCGAAATGGCCGTCACCGCATGACAACACAGGACCTTATGATAAACAATCTTAAAAGGCTTCTTCTCTGAAACCAGTTAACCACTGAAAAAAAACTTATCAGGAATATTTGTCGAATGGTCGTCTCCCGGTTTTTAAAAATTTTATACTGATAAGATTGTTTGTTTAAATGTTGCTTTACGCCACTTTCAGTAATGTCTCAGCTATATCATGGCGTCCAGTTTTTATTGGTGGAGGAAGACGGGGTACCCGGAGAAACCCCCCCTCCTCGACATGAAAACTCGCTAAAGTGGTGTTAGTCAAGATTCAAACATACACAATCAAAACAGATTGAAGCCATATTGTCTGGTTCTCTAAAAAGTTTATGCTTGTTTATTTGTTCAAAAAACCAAGATGGCGACCATTTGTAGGAAATTATTTAACATAGAAAAATATAGGAGAATACCTTAAAACAGCTTATATCTGACACTATTGAGCAAATGAAACCAAATAATATTCATTTATGCCAGTAGAAAATTGAAAATTAGTTTAACAACAAGGAAATGACATCTTAATTGTCTAGTATATAAATCAGGTAAGTGAAACAATCTCTCGAGAGCCTCAGGTTGTATAACAAACAACACGTCCCATATCAGCACTTAGTTTATTTGACTGAACTTTTTTTAGCGTAACAAGCAATATTTCAACTATAGCGAAGTGAAATAAACAATAAATCAACGGATGGATAGAAGAACCAACGTAAACACAATTTGACTTCCACTAGAAAATAATAGATGTTAGGTAGGGACTGAGAATTTAGCCTTTTGTTGCGGCTAAAATGTGCACACTCATTTTAGAAATATACAAAATGGGTCGTTATCGTGCAGCCTAACAACGAGAGAGCCTCTCCTTTTTGCCACTTGTGGACACGCTAGGTAGCACTGTGGGTTGAACCTGAAAACCTTCCCAATATGGCCTTAGAGACACTTAAAATATTGTGTGACAGAGTGTACATGTAGCGTATTATTGAAGAGAAAACGTTTAAACTTATTTAACTGAGATAATTAGCCCCATTCCATTTCACAATTATTTTTCTGGTTACAACGTGAAATTTATCCCCAATAAAGCGTTGTTAATGGCACAGAAATAAACAAGGTATCAAGTAAAAGCTGCATCTTAGCTTTCTATCTGTAAAATTTTACTTCTTTGTTGTTCTGTCTAGAATTTTAGGGAGAACACAGTGGATGCTACTTGAATTTTTTGCCAGCATTACGGTCAAATGCACAAAACTAAACTTTTGAAATAAACTGTAATGTCTCCAGTAATCGACATTTAATACGCTGTTTTCAAGATAGGTACTTGGACGTATCCTATCACGTAATTTATGCTATCCCGTGATTTTTTTAGGGCACTTTCCAAAACGCGTCGATATTTTCTAAACGGCACAAAACTCGACCCTCTTCCATAAAGTTATGTTTAATGTGGGCATTGCACCCGCACAACACAGCACAGGTTTCGTTTTGCATCATCTTTCTTAAACTGTCCCATTTCGTTTTAAATTATGACGTTTTCAAGTGAAAGTGCCCTAATTTTTAGGATCATCATTATTACAATTTCCACTTCTCTTAACGAGAGGATTATATCTTGAAACTAACGTATTACCATATACAAGAAGACTTTCGGACATAAAATAAAATACCAAATAAAACAAAAGGTTTAAAGTAAAAACTCAGGTTAAAGTTTAGGGAGTACATATCAGGAAAAATAACATTTTGCATAGAAATATTATTTCATTTATTATAATTACATATATATACTTTAAAAGACTATTAGGTTGTTTTGAAAACATTGTCTATGAAAGCAGACAACTTCCAGTTAGGGGTGGGACAATACAATTGTTGACCGGTCGACAATCAATTGCCTCATGTCTTACCGGAAATATGTCCTGAAACGATTCTCATTTTTCAAACCGGAAATTAAGTTGTCTTAGAAAATAAAGCCAGCGACAACTGATTTAGCTGACCTTCTGTTACAAGTCGTCAGTCTTTTTAGCTCCCCTGGACCGAAGGTCCATGTGAGCTTTTTCTATCACCTGGCGTCCGTCTTCCGTCGTCTGTCGTCCGTCCTAAACTTAAAAAAAATCCTCTCCTCTGAAACCACTTTGCCATTTTTTTTCAAACTTGGCCACAATCATCCTTAGGGTTTCTAGTTTCAAATTTGTATCCAGGGTGTTGATCAACCGACAAAGATGGCCGCTGTTACTAAAATAGAACATGGGTGTCATTCTTGTTTTTCCTCAAATATCTCAAAAATGATAAATAATCTAAAGAGAAAACCATTACTTCAAATTGTTCAGCACATTAAGGTCTACAATAGTTGCTATTAGTGTGAAGTTGTGTTATGGCTTCCTTCAGTATTTACAATATAACTTGAAAACTATAAGAGCTAGAGTAAAACTGCATATGGCAAATATGATCAGCAATACAAGTCCAACTATTCACTTTATTGGTCTGAAATTGTCAGATGACTTTCTTATATGAGTTATTACCCTTAAATGACAATTTTTTATGAAATTTTCCGTTTTTGTCCCATAACTTAAAAACTATAACATCTAGAGTGAGACTGTAAAAGAACATTAATCAGCAATACAAGCCCTACAATTCACTTAATTGGTCTAAAATTGTCAGATTACTTCTTATAGGAGTTATTGCCCTTTAATGACGATTTTATATGCTTTTTTTCATTTTTGCCCTGTAACTTGCTAGATTGAAACTGTACATTGCACAAATTATCAGCTAAGCAAGGACTACAAATCGTTGCTTAGTAAAAATTTTTTAGAGGAATCTTTATAGGAGTTATTGGCGTTTAATTACTAATTCGGAGAAATAATCAGTTTTTGTGTTATAAATTAAAGTCTGTAACACCTAGAGTAAAACTGTAAATTACTAAATTAACCTAAAGGACAAGGCCTACAAATCATTTAATTTTCAGAAATTGTCTGATGGCATTTTATAGGAGTTTTTGTACTTAACCAAAATTTTTGAAGAAATGTTTAGTTTTTGCCCAGTAACTTAAAAGCTATAACAACTAGACTAAAACTGTAAATTGCAAAAAATTAAATATAGTTGAATTAATTTGTGTTTCAGGTGAGCGATTACATGCTCCTAGAAGCCTCTATTTATTAAAATATGTATTGATAGTTTCGTTCTAATAAACCAGTTGTTGCATCGATACAAGGTGAACATTCACATTTTTTACCCTTGATAGGTTGTCTTCCCTCTGGCAGAGCCTTCAGGAAGACACCAACTTCGGGTAAACAATTTGAAAGTTCACTTTATATGGAGGCAACACTTGTATAATGTTGTTGTGACGTTCAAGTCAAAATCTAGGACGATACACTTTTGACGAGGAAGTGGGTTTTCCTTAAGGATGAGGAGACTGAAGAGACGAGGAATGCAAAAAACCATTAAGATCATGTTTAATGAGTTGATCGGATATGTAAGCCTAACATATACGACAGTAAAGCTCATTCGTTTTAACTTACAATGATTTTGTTTCGTACAAACCAAACAAACTGGAAACTCACAGCGGTTTTCAGAAACTATTATATTTTACGACATGCAAATTATAATACATTTGCGGAACCAACGTTGAAAAAAATACAATTGCCATACATAACATTAACAAATAGTGTAATTATACTATTTAATTATCACATTTTTCCCTGGATAGCAGATTCAGATTGTCAGGTGAAGGCTCAGCCTAACATTAAAAAAAACTCATTTTACAATATAGATGTACCATTTTTTCTTGACAAAATTTAATTATATGTATTGTGAATGTCAATATCTTCCTAGGCAAATGGAAAGCAAATTTTCCATGCAAATGGGAAAAAAATATTGGCAAAATGAATGATTATCAATAATAATACATGTAATTCTGACCAAAGTTTGTTGCTTTTAAGGTACAATCCTTATCACAGGATTTCACGAAATCATTGTGTTTATTTCTTAGTTTTCTAGATAAGCTGCAATTTGTAATATAAACATTTTTCACATAATAGTTTCTGGTGTACTATTAAATGTAAATTATTGTGTCTCATAAAAAATAAAGAAAAGTGCAGGAAAGTAACCTCCACTTAATTTATATATATATATTTGCAGTGCATTCTACAAATAAAATGTCATCAAAGATACCACGCTTAAATAAATTTTACTACGCCAGACAACTGATGAAATCAAATATTAATATGCAATTTCTTGTGCAGTTTTAATAAAACTTGTATTAACTATTTTTAACATTTAAAATGCAGTCATAATTTTGTGATATGCAGGTCTTCGTGAAGGTTTTTACCTTTGAAAATACAAATATTTTTTAGAAATCAGTGTGCAATAATAAATATTTCTTGGTGTTATGCAGGCCGAAATTTTCATTAAATATTTATATAATTTTATCACTCAGTATGGATTGATTTAATATCGGTAGTTGAAAACTGAATAACTGACATGCACACAAAGTCAGTCAGTGAAAGAAATCACAATCAGAATCATTTTCTTCATTGAAGAAACATTAATATATTTATAATATAATAACATACATCTTTAAATTATTTCGTAAAGCTGAAGTTGACATGTCTACTCGATTCATTTGAAATCTCTCGGTATCGCGGTTCAAGCGCCTTCACAATTTTGAATGTATGAGGTAGTGACGTCATGTAAAACCACATTACGCATACAACAATTGTACAAAAAGTAATGCACCGATTCTTATCGTAAAAAACGACACTATTACAAAGCAAAATAACTAAAATATGTCAAAAAACGAAAACAAAATCAAAAAGCTGTATTTTAATTGGGAAATTACAGATAAAATTTTATTAGTATTTTTATCATATTTACAACATGTTAGTAAAAAATAAATGTAGATTCCACCCAAAATTGTTGAAACAATTTGTAAAATACCCGCTGAATTACCATGATTAATTTCTTTGGTTTAGAGCTAATGCTATTAATTGGTTCTTCAAGCTTCATTGTAAAGTGGAGCTTGTCTAACATATTTCCATTGCAAATGAATATCAGACCAGAAGCTGTCATTGGTGTAAACAAAATTGTTTAAATGCACACTTGATCAGACAGAACTTCTGTGGCAGAGATTCGATGCTATTACTTTCATATGTTTTTTTACAAAAGTGAAATCTTTGGAAGGACTGATAAATGATAACACTGCATATATTAGCAAATTGGGACAAGAATAATTAATTTTATTGTATTTGTGTGTGAAATACTGGGAATAATAAAATGCCCGCTTTGAATTTCAGCATGACACAAATGTATTGCTTAACTAGCTATCAATCTCTTAAAAATGAAATTTATCAACGTTTTATAGTAAGGTTTTTTCAATGGTCGAGTTTTTTTGGTAGTTATTTACCTACTATTGATCACGGGCTTGTCAACATTGAGTTTGCGAATACGAGTCTCACTACCGGCGGAGTGTCCTGGACTCCAACCTTTATTGAAAAGGATTGATAGTTTTTCTACGAAAGGTCGGGTGTTTTCACTAGTTACTGTGACTTCCTTCCCCCCCAAAAAACTGAACGCCATGATATAGCAAATAATTTCTAAAGAGTGCTCTGAAACCTCAATCGACCAACTAACCAACCATTAAATTAGGCTTAGTCAAGAAATAATTTTTTGAAATAAAATATTCCGTATTTACATGCATAATTTATTTAAAAAAAACAAAACCTGTTTAAATAATTTTTCGCTATGGTGTTGATTTGTAATAATTCTTTTTTTCCATGGCAGTTGGTCACAAGTTGAGTATTTAAACCAATAGATGTCAAAAGAAGGATGACATTAACAGACAGTTTATTAAACCCCATGTTTCAGATTTTTTATAATGTAGAAAATGCAGAAATTGTTTTAAATTTTATATCGTTATTTTTATTTATTCTTTTATCAAGTTTCATCTTAGTTTTTTAGGTTTCTTTTTATAACTATAAAGCGTGTGTAGTAAGGTAGTAATGCTTTCATATTTCTGAAATGACGAAGTCCATTAATTAATCAAGTAAAGCCTAAACGTTTTAAATCAAAATGTTATTGATCTTGTTCACTGATGGTGTTCATTAAACCTGTTGTACTGAAATTAGGCAAATAATAATGCATATGAACATTGTACTACAATGGCTTATTCATTTATCTATGCATCTCGCCATAAAACCTAAAAACAAAATTATAATTTCAAAAATCTGGATGAATATTAACTTTGTATTATTTATGTACTAAAGCCATCATTCGAGCACGGGAAAGTTACTTTAATTAACTCCTCAGGTAAATCTTTAAATAGCAAAACCAATTTTTCATACTTTAGTCGAGCACGCCTAAAAGCCTTAATTGTTATCCTTAACGATTTAGTGTTCATCTGCTGGTCTTTTTCGACTTCATCTTTACATTTTTACAATGCCTAGACGGAAATTAAGTGAAGCAGAGAAGTGGCAGATCGTTGGAATGCGTAATAGTGGACAGAGCTTGCGTCAGATAGCACAACACTTTGGCATTCACTTTAGTATTGTATCCCGGCTACTGAAACGTCATCGAGATGATGGAACTATTCAGGAACGTCATAGGTAAGGTCGACCACCAAAAACATCTGAAAGGTAGGATAGAGCACTCGTTCGTGTAGCCAAACGCCAACCGTTTGCCACTGCAAGATATCTTCGTGACGATTGGAATATTGCAACCAGAGTCGCCGTTCGAACAGTTAACAGGCGCCTAAACAATGCAAGGTTGAGAGCTCGTCGTCCCTTGAAACGTCCACTGTTGACACAGAGACATCGCCAAGCACGTTTAGAGTGGGCACGATATCGCCGCCATTGGAATATTCGAAGCTGGCGACGAGTACACTGGACCGACGAAAGCAGACTCCTTCTTCGTCATATTGATGGGCGCATGCGCGTTTGGAGACAACGAGGCACTTCTTACAACCAGAACAACATCCTAGGCACTACAGCGTTTGGCGGTGGTGGTGTTACTGTGTGGGGATGCTTTTCATACGACTGTAAACTGAATCTGTATGTGGTTGATGGGACAATGACAGGCAGAAATATCAAAATGACGTCATTAAAGCTATTATTGTGCCACATTTTGACAATCATACACTTGGTAACAGACCGGGCCATTTCTATGGCTATTGAGCATCTTCCATGGCCATCCATGTCACCCGATATGAATCCAATTGAACATTTGTGGGATATCATTGGACGTAAAATCAATAACAGAGCACCTGCTTGTCAAAATGTCCAAGAACTACGTATTGCCATTCAAAATGAATGGCAGAATTTACCACATGCTATAATTTGTCATTTAGTCAACAGTATGAGGAGGAGAGTTAATGAACTGTACCGGAAGCGTGGAGGTTACAAGACTTACTGAGTATTTTTGCGTTTAACACATTTCAAAGTGACTTTTCTTTCCCTGAACGTTGACCTGTGATGATGTGTTTACTTTAAGTTCATGAAATTGAAGTATGCAATAAAACTTATTTTTTGACTAATGAAAGTTATATTTGCACTGTTTTTTTATATCTTTGCTTTGAACATTTTTTCATCAAACAATTAGTAAAGCGACTGTAAACATGTTGATTGTATGTTTCATTTGTCATTAATGTTCAATAAATTGTCATTTCTTTACAAAAATACAAAAATTTGTATCCAGGGTGTTGATCAACCGAAAAAGATGGCCGCTGTTACTAAAATAGAACATGGGTGTCATTCTTGTTTTTCCTCAAATATCTCAAAAATGATAAATAATCTAAAGAGAAAACCATTACTTCAAATTGTTCAGCACATTAAGGTCTACAATAGTTGCTATTAGTGTGAAGTTGTGTTATGGCTTCCTTCAGTATTTACAATATAACTTGAAAACTATAAGAGCTAGAGTAAAACTGCATATGGCAAATATGATCAGCAATACAAGTCCAACTATTCACTTTATTGGTCTGAAATTGTCAGATGACTTTCTTATATGAGTTATTGCCCTTAAATGACAATTTTTTATGAAATTTTCCGTTTTTGTCCCATAACTTAAAAACTATAACATCTAGAGTGAGACTGTAAAAGAACATTAATCAGCAATACAAGCCCTACAATTCACTTAATTGGTCTAAAATTGTCAGATTACTTCTTATAGGAGTTATTGCCCTTTAATGACGATTTTATATGCTTTTTTTCATTTTTGCCCTGTAACTTGCTAGATTGAAACTGTACATTGCACAAATTATCAGCTAAGCAAGGACTACAAATCGCTGCTTAGTAAAAAATGTTTAGAGGAATCTTTATAGGAGTTATTGGCGTTTAATTACTAATTCGGAGAAATAATCAGTTTTTGTGTTATAAATTAAAGTCTGTAACACCTAGAGTAAAACTGTAAATTACTAAATTAACCTAAAGGACAAGGCCTACAAATCATTTAATTTTCAGAAATTGTCTGATGGCATTTTATAGGAGTTTTTGTACTTAACCAAAATTTTTGAAGAAATGTTTAGTAACCGGGCCATTTCTATGGCTATTGAGCATCTTCCATGGCCATCCATGTCACCCGATATGAATCCAATTGAACATTTGTGGGATATCATTGGACGTAAAATCAATAACAGAGCACCTGCTTGTCAAAATGTCCAAGAACTACGTATTGCCATTCAAAATGAATGGCAGAATTTACCACATGCTATAATTTGTCATTTAGTCAACAGTATGAGGAGGAGAGTTAATGAACTGTACCGGAAGCGTGGAGGTTACAAGACTTACTGAGTATTTTTGCGTTTAACACATTTCAAAGTGACTTTTCTTTCCCTGAACGTTGACCTGTGATGATGTGTTTACTTTAAGTTCATGAAATTGAAGTATGCAATAAAACTTATTTTTTGACTAATGAAAGTTATATTTGCACTGTTTTTTTATATCTTTGCTTTGAACATTTTTTCATCAAACAATTAGTAAAGCGACTGTAAACATGTTGATTGTATGTTTCATTTGTCATTAATGTTCAATAAATTGTCATTTCTTTACAAAAATATTAAAATATATAAAATCTTAAATGAATCCCTGGAAAATAATAGAGTGTTGCTTAACTTATGGCGAGGTGTATATTTGGAGAACTCCTAAATATGGTCAAATCTGAAAATTATTTAAATGTTTCACACTAATACTTTACTTTCATAAAAGTACAAGTTACAGAGATTTTTTTGACAATGTTAATAAAAATAGTATATGTGTGAGCAAATAACAATAAATAGTTAACTAACCAGGAGGGACGACCTTTGATAACACAATTCTTGTAAATTTCGATAATTTTTCTAGTATACTAACATCTGTTGCACAAATAGCTGATTAAATTTTAAAGTATTTTCATTTTTATGACAATAATTTGGCAAGAGTTCTTTCCCATCGATAGTTAAAAGGTTACATACTAATATGTAATGGTATTTATCACCAATTTCATTTAGGTTACAAGGTTACATAAGCTGCACAATCATTCATTTCTTGGAATTTCGCGATTCTAAATTTACAAATATATACAATAAATATGCAGGTAATAGTGATAAATATCTTTCAAAACCAAAGCGATTTTTAAACATTCTATAACATGTTGTTTTGGGCGAGTTGAAAATGTCGGAAGACAAGTCGGATAAACTGGTCCTTTAGTCTTAATTCTACACATTTGTCCATCCATTCTGGAGAATAATAATCCAGGAGTATCTAAACGTTTGATAAACCACAGTTATCAAATATATTCTTTGCAATGTGTACTTCCATATCGGTTGTGTAAGCAATGATTACTTCCATATTGTTTGTGTAAGCAGTGTGTACTGAATATCGGATCTGGTGTTTACATCAATTTTGAGCATAGCAATAACATTGGAAATATTTTAAAAACTAAATATATTGGTTTTAACTTGTTGTCTTTAACATCTGATATCAGTCACAACTCAAAATATAACACCAAAAAGTAACAAAAACATGTATTTACTATTTTAGAATTATATATTAGTATAAATGTTTCACTTGTTACCTGGTAACCCCCCAAAATACGTGTCAATAAGATTGGGGGAAAATGGGTGCTTTATAAACACTGACACATAAGGATATTACTGCACTATAGAAATCATCTTTTTGCCCGAAATAAGAAATGTTCAGGTCTTCAAAACATTTTAATAAAAAATGTTTTTATATTTTCTTTCCTAGAGAGACTGTCGTCGGTTATTGACGTTTATTGCTTGAAGCTCGATCGTGAATATTAATAAATGTTTATTAAAGGGCGACGCGGATAACTGTAGTCGGATCATGTTGAAGATTATTTGACAACGTTTAAAGAATTTCTCAACAACAACAAAATTACGTCGGAAATCGTTGTTAGTTTCGTATCGTATTTAAGTTGAAATGCACTGTGGAATGGTAGTTTTTTCTTCAGTCCGAGTCAATACGACCATTTCATCCTCTTTCAATCTTCATGACACTTGGCAAAACAGTTGGCGTTATATAGCTTTAGATGTTGTCAAAAGGAATTTAAGGCATCTGGACGGGTTCGGTATGTAAGGGAGCCCAACAGCATCAAATTTGAATATCGAAATGGTAAAAAAATCACTTAAGTGCGAATATGCGAACCTCGGGACCACCCCTTCATCCCCTCTCAATCTTCATGAAACTTGGCAAAACAGTTGGCATTAGATAGCTGTAGATGTTGTCAAAAGGAATTTAAGGCATCTGGACGGGTTCGGTATGTAAGGGAGCCCAACAGCATCAAATTTGAATATCGAAATGGTAAAAAAATCACTTAAGTGCGAATATGCAAACCTCGGGGCCACCCCTTCATCCTCTTTCAATCTTCATGAAACTTGGCACAACAGTTGGCATTATATAGCTTTAGATGCTGTCAAAAGCAATTTAAGGCATCTGGACGGGTTCGGTATGTAAGGGAGCCCAACAGAATCAAATTTGAATATCGAAATGGTAACAAAAATCACTTAAGTGCGAACCTCGGACCACCCCTTAATCCTCCAACAATCTTCATAAACTTGGCAAAACAGTTGGCATTATATAGCTTTAGATGCTGTCAAAAGCAATTTAAGGCATCTGGACGGGTTCGGTATGTAAGGGAGCCCAACAGAATCAAATTTGAATATCGAAATGGTAACAAAAATCACTTAAGTGCGAAACTCGGACCACCCCTTCATCCTCCAACAATCTTCATGAAACTTGGCAAAACAGTTGGCATTATATAGCTTTAGATGTTGTCAAAAGGAATTTAAGGCATCTGGACGGGTTCGGTATGTAAGGGAGCCCAACAACATCAAATTTGAATATCGAATTGGTAAAAAAATCACTTAAGTGCGAATATGCAAACCTCGGGGCCACCCCTTCATCCTCTTTCAATCTTCATAAAACTTGGCAAAACAGTTGGCATTAGAATGCTGTAGATGTTGTCAAAAAAGGAATTTAAGGCATCTGGACGGTTTCGGTATGTAAGGGAGCCCAACAGCATCAAATTTGAATATCGAAATGTAAAATAAATCACTTAAGTGCGAATATGCGAACCTCGGGACCACCCCTTCATCCTCTTTCAATCTTCATGAAACTTGGCAAAACAGTTGGCAGTATATAGCTTTGGATGCTGTCAAAAGGAATTTAAGGCATCTGGACGGGTTCGATATGTAAGGGAGCCCAACAGCATCAAATTTGAATATCGAAATGGTAAGAAAAATCACTTAAGTGCGAACCTCGGGAACACCCCTTCATCCTCAATTAATCTTCATGAAACTTGGCAAAACAGTTGGCATTATATAGCTTTAGATGTTGTCAAAAGGAATTTAAGGCATCTGGACGGGTTCGGTATGTGATGGAGCACAACCGCATCAAATTTGAATACCAAAATGGTAAAAAAATCACTTAAGTGCGAATATGCGATCCTGAGGACCACCCTTAATCCTCTTTCAATCTTCAAGAAACTTGGCAAAACAATTGGCATTATATAGCTTTAGATGTTGTCAAAAGGAATTTAAGGCATCTGGACGGGTTCGGTATGTAAGGGAGCCCAACAGCATCAAATTTGAATATCGAAATGGTAAAAAAATCACGTAAGTGCGAATATGCAAACCTCGGGGCCACCCCTTCATCCTCTTTCAATCTTCACGAAACTTGGCACAACAGTTGACATTATATAGCTTTAGATGCTGTCAAAAGCAATTTAAGGCATCTGGACGGGTTCGGTATGTAAGGGAGCCCAACAGCATCAAATTTGAATATCGAAATGGTAACAAAAATCACTTAAGTGCGAACCTCAAGGCCACCCCTTCATCCTCCTTCAATCTTCATGAAACTTGGCAAAACAGTTGGCATTATATAGCTTTAGATGCTATCGAAAGGAATTTAAGGCATCTGGACGGGTTCGGTATGTAAGGGAGCCCAACAGCATCAAATTTGAATATCGAAATGTAAAAAAAACCACTTAAGTGCGAATATGCGAACCTCGAAACCGTCCCTTCATCCTCTTTCAACTTCATGAAACTTGGCAAAACAGTTGGCATTATATAGCTTTAGATGTTGTCAAAAGGAATTTAAGGCATCTGGACGGGTTCGGTATGTAAGGGAGCCCAACAGCATTAAATTTGAATATCGAAATGGTAAAAAAATCACTTAAGTGCGAATATGCGAACCTCGGGACCACCCCTTCATCCTCTTTCAATCTTCATGAAACCTGGCAAAACAGTTGGCAGTATATAGCTTTAGATGCTGTCAAAAGTAATTTAAGGCATCTGGACGGGTTCGGTATGTAAGGGAGCCCAACAGCATCAAATTTAAATATCGAAATGGTAAGAAAAATCACTTAAGTGCGAACCTCGGGACCACCCCTTCATCCTCTTTCAATCTTCATGAAACTTGGCAAAACAGTTGGCATTATATAGCTTTAGATGTTGTCAAAAGGAATTTAAGGCATCTGGACGGGTTCGGTATGTAAGGGAGCCCAACAGCATCAAATTTGAATATCGAAATGGTAAAAAAAATCACTTAAGTGCGAATATGCAAAAGTCGGGGCCACCCCTTCATCCTCTTTCAATCTTCATGAAACATGGCACAACAGTTGGCATTATATAGCTTTAGATGCTGTCAAAAGAAATTTAAGGCATCTGGACGGGTTCGGTATGTAAGGGAGCCCAACAGCATCAAATTTGAATATCGAAATGGTAACAAAAATCACTTAAGTGCGAACCTCGGGACCACCCCTTCATCCTCTTTCAATCTTCATGAAACTTGGCAAAACAGTTGGCATTATATAGCTTTAGATGTTGTCAAAAGGAATTTAAGGCATCTGGACGGGTTCGGTATGTGATGGAGCACAACCTCATCAAATTTGAATACCAAAATTTTAAAAAAATCACTTAAGTGCGAATATGCGATCCTAAGGACCACCCCTTAATCCTCTTTCAATCTTCATGAAACTTAGCAAAACAGTTGGCATTATATAGCTTTAGATGTTGTCAAAAGGAAGTTAAGGCATTTGGACGGGTTCGGTATGTAAGGGAGCGCAACAGCATCAAATTTGAATATCGAAATGGTAAAAAAATCACTTAAGTGCGAATATGCAAACCTCGGGGCCACCCCTTCATCCTCTTTCAATCTTCATGAAACTTGGCACAACAGTTGGCATTATATAGCTTTAGATGCTGTCAAAAGAAATTTAAGGCATCTGGACGGGTTCGGTATGTAAGGGAGCCCAACAGCATCAAATTTGAATATTGAAATGGTAACAAAAATCACTTAAGTGCGAACCTCGGGACCATCCCTTCATCCTCTTTCAATCTTCATGAAACTTGGCAAAACAGTTGGCATTATATAGCTTTAGATGTTGTCAAAAGGAATTTAAGGCATCTGGACGGGTTCGGTATGTGATGCAGCACAACCTCATCAAATTTGAATACCGAAATGGTGAAAAAATCAAATAAGTGCGAATATGCGATTCTGAGGACCACCCCTTAATCCTCTTTCAATCTTCATGAAACTTGGCAAAACAGTTGGCATTATATAGCTTTAGATGTTGTCAAAAGGAATTTAAGGCATCTGGACGGGTTCGGTATGTAAGGGTGCCCAACAGCATCAAATTTGAATATCGAAATAGTAAAAAAATCGCTTAAGTGCGAATATGCAAACCTCGGGGCCACCCCTTCATCCTCTTTCAATCTTCATGAAACTTGGCAAAACAGTTGGCATTATATAGCTTTAGATGTTGTCAAAAGGAATTTATGGCATCTGGACGGGTTCGGTATGTAAGGGAGCCCAACAGACTCAAATTTGAATACAAAAATGATAAAAAAATCTCTTAAAAGCGATATGCGAACCTCGGGACCACCCCTTCATCCTCTTTCAATATTCATGAAACTTGGCAAAACAGTTGGCATTATATAGCTTTAGATGTTGTCAAAAGGAATTTAAGGCATCTGGACGTGTTCGGTATGTAAGGGAGCCCAACAGCATCAAATTTGAATATCGAAATGTAAAAAAAATCACTTAAGTGCGAAAATGCGAACCTCGGGACCACCCCTTCATCCTCTTTCAATCTTCATGAAACTTGGCAAAACAGTTGGCAGTATATAGCTTTAGATGCTGTCAAAAGGAATTTAAGGCATCTGGACGGGTTCGATATGTAAGGGAGCCCAACAGCATCAAATTTGAATATCGAAATCGTAAGAAAAATCACTTAAGTGCGAACCTCGGGACCACCCCTTCATCCTCATTCAATCTTCATGAAACTTGGCAAAACAGTTGGCATTATATAGCTTTAGATGTTGTCAAAAGGAATTTAAGGCATCTGGACGGGTTCGGTATGTGATGGCCCCGTGCGGGATCCGGGTGGCTAAAAGAATAGACCGCAGTCGCGCTAGCTTGTCGTAAAAGGCGACTAAATAGCGCCCAGTACCCTGACCGGCGTGTCAGGTCGGTTTGCCTAAAGACCGACTGGGATGTGTGCCCCAGGTGGTTGAATGGGGTACCCCTGGCAAGCTGGGGTTGTCAGGCCATAATACGGAAAACCTGACCGCAAACCATATTAGTGCACCGTGTTGGGAAAAATGCCACGTTCCTCGCACGTTAAAGAACGCTGCTGTAGTATTTGCTATGAGTAGGGATTTCGATCCCGCTACAGGAGGCTAAATTGCCCGACCCTATCCATCCTCCCATTTGCCAGTGGCAATCTAAAATCCGTTACCCCTATTTTTCCTTGTGTCCCATCTCATTTTCATTCATCATCATTTCATGTTCATTTTATCATCCATTTCATGTTCATCGCCTGAATATAGCTGAAATATTGCTGCTCGGGCGTTAAAAACCATTAATCAATCAATCAATCGGTATGTGATGGAGCACAACAGCATCAAATTTGAATACCAAAATGGTAAAAAAATCACTTAAGTGCGAATATGCGATCCTGAGGACCACCCCTTAATCCTCTTTCAATCTTCATGAAACTTGGCAAAACAGTTGGCATTATATAGCTTTAGATGTTGTCAAAAGGAATTTAAGGCATCTGGACGGGTTCGGAATGTAAGGGAGCCCAACAGCATTAAATTTGAATATCGAAATGGTAAAAAAATCACTTAAGTGCGAATATGCTAACCTCGGGACCACCCCTTCATCCTCTTTCAATCTTCATGAAACCTGGCACAACAGTTGGCATTATATAGCTTTAGATGCTGTCAAAAGTAATTTAAGGCATCTGGACGGGTTAGGTATGTAAGGGAGCCCAACAGCATCAAATTTGAATATCGAAATGGTAACAAAAATCACTTAAGTGCGAACCTCGGGACCACCCCTTCATCCTCTTTCAATCTTCATGAATCTTGGCAAAACAGTTGGCATTATATAGCTTTAGATGTTGTCAAAGGAATTTAAGGCATCTGGACGGGTTCGATATGTGATGGAACACAACCTCATCAAATTTGAATACCAAAATGTTAAAAAAATCACTTAAGTGCGAATATGCGATCCTGAGGACCACCCCTTAATCCTCTTTCAATCTTCATGAAATTTGGCAAAACAGTTGGCATTATATAGCTTTAGATGTTGTCAAAAGGAATTTAAGGCATCTGGACGGGTTCGGTATGTAAGGGAGCCCAACAGCATCAAATTTGAATATCGAGATGGTAACAAAAATCACTTAAGTGCGAACCTCGGGACCACCCCTTCATCCTCTTTCAATCTTCGTGAAACTTGGCAAAACAGTTGGCATTATATAGCTTTAGATGTTGTCAAAAGGAATTTAAGGCATCTGGACGGGTTCGGTATGTGATGGAGCACAACCTCATCAAATTTGAATACCAAAATGGTGAAAAAATCACTTAAGTGCGAATATGCGATCCTGAGTACTACCCCTTAATCCTCTTTCAATCTTCATGAAACTTGGCAAAACAGTTGGCATTATATAGCTTTAGATGTTGTCAAAAGGAATTTGAGGCATCTGGACGGGTTCAGTATGTAAGGGAGCCCAACTGACTCAAATTTTAATACAAAAATGATAAAAAAATCTCTTAAAAGCGAATATGCGAACCTCGGGACCACCCCTTCATCCTCTTTCAATCTTCTTGAAACTTGGCAAAACAGTTGGCATTATATAGCTTTAGATGTTGTCAAAAGGAATTTAAGGCATCTGGACGGGTTCGGTATGTAAGGGAGCCCAACAGCATCAAATTTGAATATCGAAATGTTAAAAACCACTTAAATGCGAATATGCGAACCTCGAAACCGTCCCTTCATCCTCTTTCAATCTTCACGAAAGTTGGCAAAACAGTTGGCATTATAAAGCTTTAGATGTTGTCAAAAGGAATTTAAGGCATCTGGACGTGTTCGGTATGTAAGGGAGCCGAACAGCATCAAATTTGAATATCGAAATGTAAAAAAAATCACTTAAGTGCGAAAATGCGAACCTCGGGACCACCCCTTCATCCTCTTTCAATCTTCATGAAACTTGGCAAAACAGTTGGCAGTATATAGCTTTAGATGCTGTCAAAATGAATTTAAGGCATCTGGACGGGTTCGGTATGTAAGGGAGCCCAACAGCATCAAATTTGAATATCGAAATGGTAAGAAAAATCACTTAAGTGCGAACCTCGGGACCACCCCTTCATCCTCATTCAATCTTCATGAAACTTGGCAAAACAGTTGGCATTATATAGCTTTAGATGTTGTCAAAAGGAATTTAAGGCATCTGGACGGGTTCGGTATGTGATGGAGCACAACAGCATCAAATTTGAATACCAAAATGGTAAAAAAATAACTTAAGTGCGAATATGCGATCCTGAGGACCGCCTCTTCATCCTCTTTCAATCTTCATGAATCTTGGCAATACAGTTGGCATTATATAGCTTTAGATGTTGTCAAAAGGAATTTAAGGCATCTGGACGGGTTCGGTATGTAAGGGAGCCAAACAGCATTAAATTTGAATATCGAAATGGTAAAAAAATCACTTAAGAGCTAACATGCGAACCTCGGGACTACACCTTCATCCTCTTTCAATCTTCATGAAACCTGCCACAACAGTTGGCATTATATAGCTTTAGATGCTGTCAAAAGTAATTTAAGGCATCTGGACGGGTTCGGTATGTAAGGGAGCCCAACAGCATCAAATTTGAATATCGAAATGGTAACAAAAATCACTTAAGTGCGAACCTCGGGACCACCCCTTCATCCTCTTTCAATCTTCATGAATCTTGGCAAAACAGTTGGCATTATATAGCTTTAGATGTTGTCAAAAGGAATTTAAGGCATCTGGACGGGTTCGATATGTGATGGAACACAACCGCATCAAATTTGAATACCAAAATGTTAAAAAAATCACTTAAGTGCGAATATGCGATCCTGAGGACCACCCCTTCATCCTCTTTCAATCTTGATGAAATTTGGCAAAACAGTTGGCATTATATAGCTTTAGATTTTGTCAAAAGGAATTTAAGGCATCTGGACGGGTTCGGTATGTAAGGGAGCCCAACAGCATCAAATTTGAATATCGAAATGGTAAAAAAATCACTTAAGTGCGAATATGCAAACCTCGGGGCCACCCCTTCATCCTCTTTCAATCTTCATGAAACTTGGCACAACAGTTGGCATTATATAGCTTTAGATGCCGTCAAAAGAAGTTTAAGGCATCTGGACGGGTTCGGCATGTAAGGGAGCCCAACAGCATCAAATTTGAATATCGAAATGGTAAAAAGAATCACTTAAGTGCGAACCTCGGGGCCACCCCTTCATCCTCCTTCAATCTTCATGAAACTTGGCAAAACAGTTGGCATTATATAGCTTTAGATGTTGTCAAATGGAATTTAAGGCATCTGGACGGGTTCGGAATGTAAGGGAGCCCAACAGACTCAAATTTGAATACAAAAATGATAAAAAAATCTCTTAAAAGCGAATATGCGAACCTCGGGACCACCCCTTCATCCTCTTTCAATCTTCATGAAACTTGGCAAAACAGTTGGCATTATATAGCTTTAGATGCTATCGAAAGGAATTTAAGGCATCTGGACGGGTTCGGTATGTAAGGGAGCCCAACAGCATCAAATTTGAATATCGAAATGTTAAAAACCACTTAAATCCGAATATGCGAACCTCGAAACCGTCCCTTCATCCTCTTTCAATCTTCACGAAACTTGGCAAAACAGTTGGCATTATATAGCTTTAGATGTTGTCAAAAGAAATTTAAGGCATCTGGACGGGTTCGGTATGTAAGGGAGCCCAACAGCATCAAATTTGAATATCGAAATGTAAAAAAAAATCACTTAAGTGCGAATATGCGAACCTCGGTACCACCCCTTCATCCTCTTTCAATCTTCATGAAACTTGGCAAAACAGTTGGCAGTATATAGCTTTAGATGCTGTCAAAAGGAATTTAAGGCATCTGGACGGGTTCGGTATGTAAGGGAGCCCAACAGCATCAAATTTGAATATCGAAATGGTAAGAAAAATCACTTAAGTGCGAACCTCGGGACCACCCCTTTATCCTCATTCAATCTTCATGAAACTTGGTAAAACAGTTGGCATTATATAGCTTTAGATGTTGTCAAAAGGAATTTAAGGCATCTGGACGGGTTCGGTATGTGATGGAGCACAACCGCATCAAATTTGAATAACAAAATGGTAAAAAAATCACTTAAGTGCGAATATGCGATCCTGAGTACCACCCCTTAATCCTCTTTCAATCTTCATGAATCTTGGCAAAACAGTTGGCATTATATAGCTTTAGATGATGTCAAAAGGAATTTAAGGCATCTGGACGGGTTCGGTATGTAAGGGAGCCCAACAGCATCAAATTTGAATATCGAAATGGTAAAAAAATCACTTAAGTGCGAATATGCAAACCTCGGGGCCACCCCTTCATCCTCTTTCAATCTTCATGAAACTTGGCACAACAGTTGGCATTATATAGCTTTAGATGCCGTCAAAAGAAGTTTAAGGCATCTGGACGGGTTCGGTATGTAAGGGAGCCCAACAGCATCAAATTTGAATATCGAAATGTTAAAAATCACTTAAATGCGAATATGCGAACCTCGAAACCGTCCTTTCATCCTCTTTCAATCTTCATGAAACTTGGCAAAACAGTTGGCATTATATAGCTTTAGATGTTGTCAAAAGAAATTTAAGGCATCTGGACGGGTTCGGTATGTAATGGAGCCCAACAGCATCAAATTTGAACCTCGAAATGTAAAAAAAATCACTAAAGTGCGAATATGCGAACCTCGGGACCATCCCTTCATCCTCTTTTAATCTTCATGAAACTTGGCAAAACAGTTGGCAGTATATAGCTTTAGATGTTGTCAAAAGGAATTTAAGGCATCTGGACGGGTCCGGTATGTAAGGGAGCCCAACAGCATCAAATTTGAATATCGAAATGTTAAAAACCACTTAAATCCGAATATGCGAACCTCGAAACCGTCCCTTCATCCTCTTTCAATCTTCACGAAACTTGGCAAAACAGTTGGCATTATATAGCTTTAGATGTTGTCAAAAGGAATTTAAGGCATCTGGACGGGTTCGGTATGTAAGGGAGCCCAACAGCATCAAATTTGAATATCGAAATGTAAAAAAAATCACTTAAGTGCGAATATGCGAACCTCGGTACCACCCCTTCATCCTCTTTCAATCTTCATGAAACTTGGCAAAACAGTTGGCAGTATATAGCTTTAGATGCTGTCAAAAGGAATTTAAGGCATCTGGACGGGTTCGGTATGTAAGGGAGCCCAACAGCATCAAATTTGAATATCGAAATGGTAAGAAAAATCACTTAAGTGCGAACCTCGGGACCACCCCTTTATCCTCATTCAATCTTCATGAAACTTGGTAAAACAGTTGGCATTATATAGCTTTAGATGTTGTCAAAAGGAATTTAAGGCATCTGGACGGGTTCGGTATGTGATGGAGAACAACCGCATCAAATTTGAATAACAAAATGGTAAAAAAATCACTTAAGTGCGAATATGCGATCCTGAGTACCACCCCATCATCCTCTTTCAATCTTCATGAAACTTGGCAAAACAGTTGGCATTATATAGCTTTAGATGTTGTCAAAAGGAATTTAAGGCATCTGGACGGGTTCGGTATGTAAGGGAGCCCAACAGCATCAAATTTGAATATCGAAATGGTAAGAAAAATCACTTAAGTGCGAACCTCGGGACCACCCCTTTATCCTCATTCAATCTTCATGAAACTTGGTAAAACAGTTGGCATTATATAGCTTTAGATGTTGTCAAAAGGAATTTAAGGCATCTGGACGGGTTCGGTATGTGATGGAGCACAACCGCATCAAATTTGAATAACAAAATGGTAAAAAAATCACTTAAGTGCGAATATGCGATCCTGAGTACCACCCCTTAATCCTCTTTCAATCTTCATGAATCTTGGCAAAACAGTTGGCATTATATAGCTTTAGATGATGTCAAAAGGAATTTAAGGCATCTGGACGGGTTCGGTATGTAAGGGAGCCCAACAGCATCAAATTTGAATATCGAAATGTTAAAAACCACTTAAATGCGAATATGCGAACCTCGAAACCGTCCCTTCATCCTCTTTCAATCTTCACGAAAGTTGGCAAAACAGTTGGCATTATAAAGCTTTAGATGTTGTCAAAAGGAATTTAAGGCATCTGGACGTGTTCGGTATGTAAGGGAGCCGAACAGCATCAAATTTGAATATCGAAATGTAAAAAAAATCACTTAAGTGCGAAAATGCGAACCTCGGGACCACCCCTTCATCCTCTTTCAATCTTCATGAAACTTGGCAAAACAGTTGGCAGTATATAGCTTTAGATGCTGTCAAAATGAATTTAAGGCATCTGGACGGGTTCGGTATGTAAGGGAGCCCAACAGCATCAAATTTGAATATCGAAATGGTAAGAAAAATCACTTAAGTGCGAACCTCGGGACCACCCCTTCATCCTCATTCAATCTTCATGAAACTTGGCAAAACAGTTGGCATTATATAGCTTTAGATGTTGTCAAAAGGAATTTAAGGCATCTGGACGGGTTCGGTATGTGATGGAGCACAACAGCATCAAATTTGAATACCAAAATGGTAAAAAAATAACTTAAGTGCGAATATGCGATCCTGAGGACCGCCTCTTCATCCTCTTTCAATCTTCATGAATCTTGGCAATACAGTTGGCATTATATAGCTTTAGATGTTGTCAAAAGGAATTTAAGGCATCTGGACGGGTTCGGTATGTAAGGGAGCCCAACAGCATTAAATTTGAATATCGAAATGGTAAAAAAATCACTTAAGAGCTAACATGCGAACCTCGGGACTACACCTTCATCCTCTTTCAATCTTCATGAAACCTGCCACAACAGTTGGCATTATATAGCTTTAGATGCTGTCAAAAGTAATTTAAGGCATCTGGACAGGTTCGGTATGTAAGGGAGCCCAACAGCATCAAATTTGAATATCGAAATGGTAACAAAAATCACTTAAGTGCGAACCTCGGGACCACCCCTTCATCCTCTTTCAATCTTCATGAATCTTGGCAAAACAGTTGGCATTATATAGCTTTAGATGTTGTCAAAAGGAATTTAAGGCATCTGGACGGGTTCGATATGTGATGGAACACAACCGCATCAAATTTGAATACCAAAATGTTAAAAAAATCACTTAAGTGCGAATATGCGATCCTGAGGACCACCCCTTCATCCTCTTTCAATCTTGATGAAATTTGGCAAAACAGTTGGCATTATATAGCTTTAGATTTTGTGAAAAGGAATTTAAGGCATCTGGACGGGTTCGGTATGTAAGGGAGCCCAACAGCATCAAATTTGAATATCGAAATGGTAAAAAAATCACTTAAGTGCGAATATGCAAACCTCGGGGCCACCCCTTCATCCTCTTTCAATCTTCATGAAACTTGGCACAACAGTTGGCATTATATAGCTTTAGATGCCGTCAAAAGAAGTTTAAGGCATCTGGACGGGTTCGGCATGTAAGGGAGCCCAACAGCATCAAATTTGAATATCGAAATGGTAAAAAAAATCACTTAAGTGCGAACCTCGGGGCCACCCCTTCATCCTCCTTCAATCTTCATGAAACTTGGCAAAACAGTTGGCATTATATAGCTTTAGATGTTGTCAAATGGAATTTAAGGCATCTGGACGGGTTCGGAATGTAAAGGAGCCCAACAGACTCAAATTTGAATACAAAAATGATAAAAAAATCTCTTAAAAGCGAATATGCGAACCTCGGGACCACCCCTTCATCCTCTTTCAATCTTCATGAAACTTGGCAAAACAGTTGGCATTATATAGCTTTAGATGCTATCGAAAGGAATTTAAGGCATCTGGACGGGTTCGGTATGTAAGGGAGCCCAACAGCATCAAATTTGAATATCGAAATGTTAAAAACCACTTAAATCCGAATATGCGAACCTCGAAACCGTCCCTTCATCCTCTTTCAATCTTCACGAAACTTGGCAAAACAGTTGGCATTATATAGCTTTAGATGTTGTCAAAAGGAATTTAAGGCATCTGGACGGGTTCGGTATGTAAGGGAGCCCAACAGCATCAAATTTGAATATCGAAATGTAAAAAAAAATCACTTAAGTGCGAATATGCGAACCTCGGTACCACCCCTTCATTCTCTTTCAATCTTCATGAAACTTGGCAAAACAGTTGGCAGTATATAGCTTTAGATGCTGTCAAAAGGAATTTAAGGCATCTGGACGGGTTCGGTATGTAAGGGAGCCCAACAGCATCAAATTTGAATATCGAAATGGTAAGAAAAATCACTTAAGTGCGAACCTCGGGACCACCCCTTTATCCTCATTCAATCTTCATGAAACTTGGTAAAACAGTTGGCATTTTATAGCTTTAGATGTTGTCAAAAGGAATTTAAGGCATCTGGACGGGTTCGGTATGTGATGGAGCACAACCGCATCAAATTTGAATAACAAAATGGTAAAAAAATCACTTAAGTGCGAATATGCGATCCTGAGTACCACCCCTTAATCCTCTTTCAATCTTCATGAATCTTGGCAAAACAGTTGGCATTATATAGCTTTAGATGATGTCAAAAGGAATTTAAGGCATCTGGACGGGTTCGGTATGTAAGGGAGCCCAACAGCATCAAATTTGAATATCGAAATGGTAAAAAAATCACTTAAGTGCGAATATGCAAACCTCGGGGCCACCCCTTCATCCTCTTTCAATCTTCATGAAACTTGGCACAACAGTTGGCATTATATAGCTTTAGATGCCGTCAAAAGAAGTTTAAGGCATCTGGACGGGTTCGGTATGTAAGGGAGCCCAACAGCATCAAATTTGAATATCGAAATGTTAAAAATCACTTAAATGCGAATATGCGAACCTCGAAACCGTCCTTTCATCCTCTTTCAATCTTCATGAAACTTGGCAAAACAGTTGGCATTATATAGCTTTAGATGTTGTCAAAAGAAATTTAAGGCATCTGGACGGGTTCGGTATGTAAGGGAGCCCAACAGCATCAAATTTGAACCTCGAAATGTAAAAAAAATCACTAAAGTGCGAATATGCGAACCTCGGGACCATCCCTTCATCCTCTTTTAATCTTCATGAAACTTGGCAAAACAGTTGGCAGTATATAGCTTTAGATGTTGTCAAAAGGAATTTAAGGCATCTGGACGGGTTCGGTATGTAAGGGAGCCCAACAGCATCAAATTTGAATATCGAAATTGTGAAAAAATAACTAAAGTGCGAATATGCGAACCTCGGGACCATCCCTTCATCCTCTTTCAATCTTCATGAAATTTGGCAAAACAGTTGGCAGTATATAGCTTTAGATTCTGTCGAAAGGAATTTAAGGTATCTGGACGGATTCGGTATGTAAGGGAGCCCAACAGCATCAAATTTGAATATCGAAATGGTAAAAAAAATCACTTAAGTGCGAACCTCGGGGCCACCCCTTCATCCTCCTTCAATCTTCATGAAACTTGGCAAAACAGTTGGCATTATATAGCTTTAGATGTTGTCAAATGGAATTGAAGGCATCTGGACGGGTTCGGAATGTAAGGGAGCCCAACAGACTCAAATTTGAATACAAAAATGATAAAAAAATCTCTTAAAAGCGAATATGCGAACCTCGGGACCACCCCTTCATCCTCTTTCAATCTTCATGAAACTTGGCAAAACAGTTGGCATTATATAGCTTTAGATGCTATCGAAAGGAATTTAAGGCATCTGGACGGGTTCGGTATGTAAGGGAGCCCAACAGCATCAAATTTGAATATCGAAATGTTAAAAACCACTTAAATCCGAATATGCGAACCTCGAAACCGTCCCTTCATCCTCTTTCAATCTTCACGAAACTTGGCAAAACAGTTGGCATTATATAGCTTTAGATGTTGTCAAAAGGAATTTAAGGCATCTGGACGGGTTCGGTATGTAAGGGAGCCCAACAGCATCAAATTTGAATATCGAAATGTAAAAAAAATCACTTAAGTGCGAATATGCGAACCTCGGTACCACCCCTTCATCCTCTTTCAATCTTCATGAAACTTGGCAAAACAGTTGGCAGTATATAGCTTTAGATGCTGTCAAAAGGAATTTAAGGCATCTGGACGGGTTCGGTATGTAAGGGAGCCCAACAGCATCAAATTTGAATATCGAAATGGTAAGAAAAATCACTTAAGTGCGAACCTCGGGACCACCCCTTTATCCTCATTCAATCTTCATGAAACTTGGTAAAACAGTTGGCATTATATAGCTTTAGATGTTGTCAAAAGGAATTTAAGGCATCTGGACGGGTTCGGTATGTGATGGAGAACAACCGCATCAAATTTGAATAACAAAATGGTAAAAAAATCACTTAAGTGCGAATATGCGATCCTGAGTACCACCCCTTAATCCTCTTTCAATCTTCATGAATCTTGGCGAAACAGTTGGCATTATATAGCTTTAGATGTTGTCAAAAGGAATTTAAGGCATCTGGACGGGTTCGGTATGTAAGGGAGCCCAACAGCATCAAATTTGAATATCGAAATTGTAAGAAAAATCACTTAAGTGCGAACCTCGGGACCACCCCTTTATCCTCATTCAATCTTCATGAAACTTGGTAAAACAGTTGGCATTATATAGCTTTAGATGTTGTCAAAAGGAATTTAAGGCATCTGGACGGGTTCGGTATGTGATGGAGCACAACCGCATCAAATTTGAATAACAAAATGGTAAAAAAATCACTTAAGTGCGAATATGCGATCCTGAGTACCACCCCTTAATCCTCTTTCAATCTTCATGAATCTTGGCAAAACAGTTGGCATTATATAGCTTTAGATGATGTCAAAAGGAATTTAAGGCATCTGGACGGGTTCGGTATGTAAGGGAGCCCAACAGCATCAAATTTGAATATCGAAATGGTAAAAAAATCACTTAAGTGCGAATATGCAAACCTCGGGGCCACCCCTTCATCCTCTTTCAATCTTCATGAAACTTGGCACAACAGTTGGCATTATATAGCTTTAGATGCCGTCAAAAGAAGTTTAAGGCATCTGGACGGGTTCGGTATGTAAGGGAGCCCAACAGCATCAAATTTGAATATCGAAATGTTAAAAATCACTTAAATGCGAATATGCGAACCTCGAAACCGTCCTTTCATCCTCTTTCAATCTTCATGAAACTTGGCAAAACAGTTGGCATTATATAGCTTTAGATGTTGTCAAAAGAAATTTAAGGCATCTGGACGGGTTCGGTATGTAAGGGAGCCCAACAGCATCAAATTTGAACCTCGAAATGTAAAAAAAATCAATAAAGTGCGAATATGCGAACCTCGGGACCATCCATTCATCCTCTTTTAATCTTCATGAAACTTGGCAAAACAGTTGGCAGTATATAGCTTTAGATGTTGTCAAAAGGAATTTAAGGCATCTGGACGGGTTCGGTATGTAAGGAAGCCCAACAGCATCAAATTTGAATATCGAAATTGTGAAAAAATAACTAAAGTGCGAATATGCGAACCTCGGGACCATCCCTTCATCCTCTTTCAATCTTCATGAAATTTGGCAAAACAGTTGGCAGTATATAGCTTTAGATTCTGTCGAAAGGAATTTAAGGTATCTGGACGGATTCGGTATGTAAGGGAGCCCAACAGCATCAAATTTGAATATCGAAATGGTAAAAAAAATCACTTAAGTGCGAACCTCGGGGCCACCCCTTCATCCTCCTTCAATCTTCATGAAACTTGGCAAAACAGTTGGCATTATATAGCTTTAGATGTTGTCAAATGGAATTGAAGGCATCTGGACGGGTTCAGAATGTAAGGGAGCCCAACAGACTCAAATTTGAATACAAAAATGATAAAAAAATCTCTTAAAAGCGAATATGCGAACCTCGGGACCACCCCTTCATCCTCTTTCAATCTTCATGAAACTTGGCAAAACAGTTGGCATTATATAGCTTTAGATGCTATCGAAAGGAATTTAAGGCATCTGGACGGGTTCGGTATGTAAGGGAGCCCAACAGCATCAAATTTGAATATCGAAATGTTAAAAACCACTTAAATCCGAATATGCGAACCTCGAAACCGTCCCTTCATCCTCTTTCAATCTTCACGAAACTTGGCAAAACAGTTGGCATTATATAGCTTTAGATGTTGTCAAAAGGAATTTAAGGCATCTGGACGGGTTCGGTATGTAAGGGAGCCCAACAGCATCAAATTTGAATATCGAAATGTAAAAAAAATCACTTAAGTGCGAATATGCGAACCTCGGTACCACCCCTTCATCCTCTTTCAATCTTCATGAAACTTGGCAAAACAGTTGGCAGTATATAGCTTTAGATGCTGTCAAAAGGAATTTAAGGCATCTGGACGGGTTCGGTATGTAAGGGAGCCCAACAGCATCAAATTTGAATATCGAAATGGTAAGAAAAATCACTTAAGTGCGAACCTCGGGACCACCCCTTTATCCTCATTCAATCTTCATGAAACTTGGTAAAACAGTTGGCATTATATAGCTTTAGATGTTGTCAAAAGGAATTTAAGGCATCTGGACGGGTTCGGTATGTAAGGTAGCCCAACAGACTCAAATTTGAATACAAAAATGATTAAAAAAAATCTCTTAAAAGAGAACATGCGAACCTCGGGACCACCCCTTCATCCTCTTTCAATCTTCATGAAACTTGGAAAAACAGTTGGCATTATATAGCTTTAGATGCTATGGAAAGGAATTTAAGGCATCTGGACGGGTTCGGTATGTAAGGGAGCCCAACAGCATCAAATTTGAATATCGAAATGTTAAAAAAACCACTTAAATGTGAATATGCAAACCTCGAAACCGCCCCTTCATCCTCATTCAACTTCATGAAACTTGGCAAAACAGTTGGCATTATATAGCTGTAGATGTTGTCAAAAGGAATTTAAGGCATCTGTACGGGTTCGGTATGTAATGGAGCCCAACAGCATTAAATTTGAATATCGAAATGGTAAAAAAATCACTTAAGTGCGAATATGCGAACCTCGGGACCACCCCTTCATCCTCTTTCAATCTTCATGAAACCTGGCAAAACAGTTGGCAGTATACAGCTTTAGATGCTGTCAAAAGTAATTTAAGGCATCTGCACGGGTTCGGTATGTAAGGGAGCCCAACAGCATCAAATTTGAATATCGAAATGGTAAAAAAATCACTTAAGTGCGAATATGCAAACCTCGGGGCCACCCCTTCATCCTCTTTCAATCTTCATGAAACTTGGCACAACAGTTGGCATTATATAGCTTTAGATGCTGTCAAAAGAAATTTAAGGCATCTGGACTGGTTCGGTATGTGATGGAGCACAACCGCATCAAATTTGAATACCAAAATGGTAAAAAAATCACTTAAGTGCGAATATGCGATCCTGAGGACCACCCCTTAATCCTCTTTCAATCTTCATAAAACTTGGCAAAACAGTTGGCATTGTATAGCTTTAGTTGTTGTCGAAAGGAATTTAAGGCATCTGGACGGGTTCGGTATGTAAGGGAGCCCAACAGCATCAAATTTGAATACCGAAATGCTAACAAAAATCACTTAAGTGCGAACCTCGGGACCACCCCTTCATCCTCTTTCAATCTTCATGAAACTTGGCAAAACAGTTGGCATTATATAGCTTTAGATGTTGTCAAAAGGAATTTAAGGCATCTGGACTGGTTCGGTATGTGATGGAGCACAACCGCATCAAATTTGAATACCAAAATGGTAAAAAAATCACTTAAGTGCGAATATGCGATCCTGAGGACCACCCCTTAATCCTCTTTCAATCTTCATAAAACTTGGCAAAACAGTTGGCATTATATAGCTTTAGTTGTTGTCGAAAGGAATTTAAGGCATCTGGACGGGTTCGGTATGTAAGGGAGCCGAACAGCATCAAATTTGAATATCGAAATGGTAAAAAAATCACTTAAGTGCGAATATGCAAACCTCGGGGCCACCCCTTCATCCTCTTTCAATCTTCATGAAACTTGGCACAACAGTTGGCATTATATAGCTTTAGATGCTGTCAAAAGAAATTTAAGGCATCTGGGCGGGTTCGGTATGTAAGGGAGCCCAACAGCATCAAATTTGAATATCGAAATGGTAACAAAAATCACTTAAGTGCGAACCTCGGGGCCACCCCTACATCCTCCTTCAATCTTCATGAAACTTGGCAAAACAGTTGGCATTATATAGCTTTAGATGTTGTCAAAAGGAATTAAAGGCATCTGGACGGGTTCGGTATGTAAGGGAGCCCAAAAGACTCAAATTTGAATACAAAAATGATAAAAAAAATCTCTTAAAAGCGATATGCGAACCTCGGGACCACCCCTTCATCCTCTTTCAATCTTCATGAAACTTGGCAAAACAGTTGGCATTATATAGCTTTAGATGCTATCGAAAGGAATTTAAGGCATCTGGACGGGTTCGGTATGTAAGGGAGCCCAACAGCATCAAATTTGAATATCGAAATGTTAAAAAAAACGACTTAAATGCGAATACGCGAACCTCAAAACCGTCCCTTCATCCTCTTTCAATCTTCATGAAACTTGGCAAAACAGTTGGCATTATAAAGCTTTAGATGTTGTCAAAAGGAATTTAAGGCACCTGGACGGGTTCGGTATGTAAATGAGCCCAACATCATCAAATTTGAATATCGAAATGTAAAAAAAATCACTTAAGTGCGAACCTCGGGACGACCCCTTCATCCTCTTTCAATCTTCATGAAACTTGGCAAAACAGTTGGCATTATATAGCTTTAGATGTTGTCAAAAGGAATTTAAGGCATCTGGACAGGTTCGGTATGTGATGGAGCACAACCGCATCAAATTTGAATACCAAAATGGTAAAAAAAATCACTTAAGTGCGAATATGCGATCCTGAGGACCACCCCTTAATCCTCTTTCAATCTTCATGAAACTTTGCAAAACAGTTGGCATTATATAGCTTTAGATGTTGTCAAAAGGAATTTAAGGCATCTGGACGGGTTCGGTATGTAAAGGAGCCCAACAGCATCAAATTTCAATATCGACATGGTAAAAATATTACTTAAGTGCGAAAATGCGAACCTCGGGACCACCCCTTCATAATCTTTCAATCTTCATGAAACTTGGCACAACAGTTGGCATGATATAGCTTTAGATGCTTCAAAAGGAATTCATGGCATCTAGACGGGTTAGGTATGTAACCGAGCCCAACAGCATCAAATTTGAATTTCGAAATGGTAACAAAAATCACTTAAGTGCGAACCTCGGGGCCACCCCTTCATCCTTTTTCAATCTTCATGAAACTTGGCAAAACAGTTGGCATCATATAGCTTTTGATGTTGTGAAAAGGAATTTAAGGCATCTGGACGGTTCGGTATGTAAGGGAGCCCAACAGCCTCAAATGTGAATATCGAAATGGTAAAAAAATCACTTAAGTGCGAAAATGCGAACCTCGGGACCATCCCTTCATCCTCTTTCAATCTTCATGAAACTTCTCACGACAGTTGGCATTATATAGCTTTAGATGCTTCAAAAGGAATTTAAGGCATCTGGACGGGTTCGGTATGTAACAGCATCAAATTTGTATATCGAAATGGTAACAAAAATCAATTAAGTGCGAACCTCGGGACCACCCCTTCATCCTCTTTCTATCTTCATGAAACTTGGAAAAACAGTAGGCATTATATAGCTTTAGATGCTTTCAAAAGGAATTTAGGGCATCTGGACGGGTTCGGTATGTAAGGGAGCCCAACAGCATCAAATTTGAATATCGAAATGGTTAACAAATCACTTAAGTGCGAATATGCGAACCTCGGAACCACCCCTTCATCCTCTTTCAATCTTCATGAAACTTGGCACGGCAGTTGGCATTATATAGCTTTAGATGCTGTGAAAAGGAATTTAAGGCATCTGGACGGGTTTTGTGTGTAACGGAGCTCATTAGCATTAAATTTGAATATCGAAATGGTAAAAATATCACTTAAGTGCGAATATGCGAACCTCGGGACAACCCCTTCATCCTCTTTCAATCTTCATGAAACTTAGCACAACAGTTGACATTATAAAGCTTTAGATTTTGTCAAAAGGAATTGTAGGCATCTGGACGGGTTCGGTATGTAAGGGAGCTCAACAGCATCAAATTTGAATATCTAAATGGTAAAAAAATCACTTACGTGCGAATATGCGAACATCGGGACCACCCCTTCATTCTCCTTTAATCTTCATGAAACTTAGCAAAACAGTTGGCATTATATAGCTTTAGATGCTGTCAAAAGGAATTTTAGGCATCTGGTCGGGTTCGGTAATTAAGGGAGCCTCACAACTTGAAATTTGAATATCTAAATGGTGAAAAAAATCATGCGAACCTCGGGAACACCCCTTCATCCTCCTTTAATCTTCATGAAACTTGGAGCAACAGTTGGCATTATATAGCTTTAGATGTTGCCAAAAGGATATAAGGCATCTGGACGGGGCCGGTATGTAAGCTAGCCCAACAGCATCAAATTTGAATATCGAAATGGTAAAAAAATCACTTAAGTGCGAATATGCGAACCTCGGAACCACCCCTTCATCCTCTTTCAATCTTCATGAAACTTGGCACGACAGTTGGCATTATATAGCTTTAGATGCTGTCAAAAGGAATTTTAATGACAACTGTTTTGACAAGTTTCATGAAGATGGAAAGAGGATAAAGGGGTGGTCCCGAGGTTCGCATATTCGCACTTAAGTGATTTTTTTACCATTTCGATATTCATGTTTGATGCTGTTGCGCTTCCTTACATACCAAACCCGTCCAGATGCCTTAAATTCCTTTTGACAGCATCTAAAGCTATATAATGCCAACTGTCGTGCCAAGTTTCATAAAGATTGAAAGCGGATGAAGGGGTGGTCCCGAGGTTCGCATATTCGCATTTAAGTGATTTTTTCCCATTTCGATACTCTAATTTGATGCTAATGGGCTCCCTTACATACCGAACCCGTCAAGATGCCTAAAATTCCTTTTGAAAGCATCTAAAGCTATATAATTCCAACTGTTGTGCCAAGTTTCATGAAGATTGAAAGAGGATGAAGGGGTGGTCCCGATGTTCGCATATTCGCACTTAAGTGATTTTTTTACCATTTCGATATTCAAAATTGATGCTGTTGGGCTCCCTTATATACCGAACCCGTCCAGATGCGTTAAATTCCTTTTGACAGCATCTAAAGCTATATAATGCCAACTGTCGTGCCAAGTTTCATGAAGATTGAAAGAGGATGAAGGGGTGGTCCCGATGTTCGCATATTCGCACTTAAGTGATTTTTTTACCATTTCGATATTCAAAATTGATGCTGTTGGGCTCCCTTATATACCGAACCCGTCGAGATGCGTTATATTCCTTTTGACAGCTTCTAAAGCTATATAATGCCAACTGTCGTGCCAAGTTTCATGAAGATTGAAAGAGGATGAAGGGGTGGTCCCGAGGTTCGCATATGCGCACTTAAGTGATTTTTTTACCATTTCGATACTCAAATTTGATGCTAATGGGCTCCCTTACATACCGAACCTATCAAGATGCCTTAAATTCCTTTTGACAGCATCTTAAGCTATAAAATGCCAACTGTAGTGCCAAGTTTCATGAAGATCGAAAGAGTATGAAGGGGTGGTTCCGAGGTTCGCATATTCGCACTTAAGTGATTTTTTTACCATTTCGAAATTCAAATTTGATGCTGTTGGGCTCCCTTACATACCGAACCTGTCCAGATGCCTTAAATTGCTTTGACAGCATCTAAAGCTATATAATGCCAACTGTTGTGCCAAGTTTCATGAAGATTGAAAGAGGATGAAGGGGTGGCCCCGAGGTTTGCATATTCGCACTTAAGTGATTTTTTTACCATTTCGATATTCAAATTTGATACTCTTGGGCTCCCTTACATACCGAACCTGTCCAGATGCCTTAAATTGCTTTGACAACATCTACAGCTATCTAATGCCAACTGTTTTGCCAAGTTTTATGAAGATTGAAAGAGGATGAAGGGGTGGTCCCGAGGTTCGCATATTCGCACTTAAGTGATTTGTTTACCATTTCGATATTCAAAATTGATGCTGTTGGGCTCCCTTATATACCGAACTCGTCCAGATGCGTTAAATTCCTTTTGACAACATCTAAAGCTATATAATGCCAACTGTTTTGCAAAGTTTCATGAAGATTGAAAGAGGATGAAGGGGTGGTTCTCAGGATCGCATATTCGCACTTAAGTGATTTTTTTTTATCATTTCGATATTCAAATTTGATGCTGTTGGGCTCCCTTACATGCCGAACCCGTCCAGATGCCTTAAATTGCTTTTGACAGCATCTAAAGCTATATAATGGCAACTGTTGTTCCAAGTTTCATGAAGAATGAAAGAGGATGAAGGGTGGTCCCGAGGTTCGCACTTATGTGATTTTTGTTACCATTTCGATATTCAAATTTGATGCTGTTGGGCTCCTTTACATACCGAACCCGTCCAGATGTCTTACATTCCTTTTGACAGCATCGAAAGCTATATAATGCCAACTGTTGTGCCAAGTTTCATGAAGATTAAAAGAGGATGAAGGGGTGGTCCCGAGGTTCGCATATTTGCACTTAAGTGAATTTTTACCATTTCGATATTCAAATTTGATGCTGTTGGGCTCCCTTACATACCGAACCCGTCCAGATGCCTTAAATTCCTTTTAACAACATCTAAAGCTATATAATGCCACTGTTTTGCCAAGTTTCATGAAGATTGAAAGAGGATGAAATGGTCGTATTGACTCGGACTGAAGAAAAAACTACCATTCCACAGTGCATTTCAACTTAAATACGATATGAAACTAACTACAATTTCCGACGTAATTTTGTTGTTGTTGAGAAATTCTTTAAACGTTGTCAAATAATCTTCGAATACGAATATGAATACTTTATTTCTCATAAATCAATTTTCAAATATATTAAAGAAGATAATACCATCAGGCAAGAAAATTAAATTAAAAAAATATTGGGTAATTCACGAATACGAATAATTCTCATAAACATTTTGTTACAGAGAATTTACAAATAAATTCATAACAAACAATGCATGTGTGATACAAATCAAGTTACAATATTCATATACTGAGCTAACCAGGAGGGGCGACCTTTGACATAACAATTTGTGTAAATTTGGCTCATTTCATGAGAACTGTAATGTCCATTGACGAAAATAATGAATTGAATTTCATAACATTTGGTCTTGTTTGACAATATTTTGGCAAATACTGATTTCGTTCTTTACTAAAAGATTTACATAACATAATGATATTCATCTCCAATTTCACCTGAGCTACATAAATTACAAGTTCGTTCTTGTCTTGGCAGGTTTTTCCATCGGCCTACTTCAATTGGTAGCTTATGAGAGCAACATCTAAATTTACACAAACTAAACATTAAATTAGATGGTAAAAGTGAAAGGTATTTTTCGAACTCAAATTCAGTTTTAAATATCCTATAGCAAGCTGTTTGTGAAGAATTAAAAATGTCTGAAGACCACTTTTGTACAAATTGGTCTTTTAACCTTAACTCAACACATTTTTCTATCCATTCTGTTGGATATTGATTTGGATCTCTCCATAAATTCGATAAGACACAATTATTAAAAAAGTTTGTAACAAATAATACCCACTTGCTTTCATGACCATAGTTGTTAAAATGAATATTTACTGACTTACATAGAATTGAAGAAACTTTGTTTTTATTGTCATTCATAAGTCTACACCAAAATTTTACCATTCGTATTTTAACTGAGGGCGCTATTGGAAATCTGCCTAATTTTCTATAGATTATACTGCTTGGTGTTGTATTTTTCAGCTTGAGAATAGTCTTACAAAAACGCAGATGAGCTTTTTCTAGAATATCAATATTTTCAAAGCCCCAGATATCTGAACCATATAATAATATAGGTAAAATCATTCTATCAAACATGTATAGTTGGCAATCTATAGATAAATTATTTCTTCTACAATTTTGTAACAGTCCATACATAGCTTTAGTAGCTTGTTCTTTAAGATATTTACGTGTGGTTAAAAAAGAACCACTTCTAGCAAAATATGCACCTAAATAACTTTTGACAATTTCAATCTCTTTATCATATAAGTAAAACTTAAGGTTTCTAGAATGTCTACCCTTTGAAAAAATAAGAATTTTGGTTTTTTCGATATTTATCTTGAGCTTCCAGTTATCAAAATAGTATGCAAAATGATCAAGCATTAATTGTAGGTCTTCACTTGATTCCGCTAATAATATTGTATCGTCGGCATACAAAAAGAGAAAAAAATTTATAAAGATGTTAAGTTCAGCTTCCACATCTTGACTGACAGACTCAATTCGTTTAATGTTCAATTCCTCTAGGTATGCTTGTAAATCATTAAGGTATAATGAAAATAGTAATAGTGAAAGATTTTCTCCCTGTCTTACTCCCATTTCACACTTAAAAAGGTCAGAAGACTCATTATTATGTCTAATATATGATTTAACATCTTCATACATGTTCTGTATAATACGTAAAAACTTTCCTTTTATCTTATATCCGAGTAGTTTGTAAAACAGTGAATTTCTATGTACAAAGTCGAAAGCTTTTTCGAAATCAATAAAAGCACAATGGAGTTTCTTTTTTCGTAAATTAAGAAGTTCTATTAATGATAATAGCGAAAAAATGTGATCATTATTATAAAAGCATTTCTAAAACCAGGTTGGTTTTGATGAAGTAAGAAAGAATCATCTAGAAAACTATTTAATCTATTATTCAGAATTTAGGTGAAAATTTTTCCTATACAAGAAGCAACGTTATTGGTCTATAGTTTTTTGGCTCTAGTTTATCCCCTTTTTGTTTATAAATAGGAACTACTATACCAGTTAACCATGCTTCCGGTACAATTCCCATATCAAAAATTAAATTAAATATCAGAACAAATATGTCACTCATACGATTAAATGCTGCGCTTATGTACTCATTTATAATATTATCATCCCCAGGCGCTTTGTTATTTTTTGCATACCTTATAGCCTAACATATTTCTTCTTTTGTTATTGTAACATTCAAAATGTCATTTAAATCATCTTCTTCACTGTTAATTTCATTCAGAATATTAAAATCATTGCAAATTTCATAATGGTTTTTATTAATATCTTTGAAGAAATTGAATAATGTATCCATGGAAATAGTAGTATTAAAATTTTTCTCTTTTTCGTTGGCGGAAAATTCTCCAAAAATCTATTGGTCTTTTAAGATTTAAGATTTCAAGATTGATTAGAAAACACTCAGACACATATACAATGTGTAAGAAGAGGTCATGGTAAATAACACATGTACAATAAACATGACAGAATGAGCATGAGATGTACATGTAACAAAACGATAACATTGTAATAGAAAAGAAAACAAAATATAAATGAAAATCATTGATTTATACATGAATATAAACATTAAATCAAAGAAGAGCAGACACTTTTCTTATAAAAATTGACAGTTTTTTTATACTTCTGTGTTACAAAGAGACAGAAGGCCTTCCATTTTACAATAACTTGGATTGTTATTGTAGTATTTCGGGATGTATTTGTTTCTTAGGTTTACAACATTATTAAACCTACAGGTAAACATAATATGATATTCATCTCCAATACATTGTCTACATAAGTTACAAATTCTATTATCTTTAGGTACATTATACCATCTCCCAGTTTCAATAGGTAGACGTAAGTTTGAAGTCCTTAATTTGGTAATCCAAATCCTACATGATTCTAGAAGTCTAATTAAATACTTTTCAATTTTAAAACTCTTTTTAAACAATGAATAGGAAAGACCACGGGAGGTGGCATTTAGAGAACTGAACCAGTTTTGTATAAATTGATCACATAAAATTTGGTTCAACAAATTCTTGTTGTAGAATGCCGACTGTTGTGTAAAAATAAAGCCCATACCAGTATCATTAAATATCAACTCTATGCAATTAATCCACTTAAAATTTATTTGGTTTTTATTTTTTAGGTTAAGCATTAGTCTATACCAAGTACTAGTAAGTTTTGTTTCATTTAACACAAGCTTGCTCCAATAAGAAACCATTCCCTGTTTGATCCTGATTTCAAGTGGAAACCTCCCAAGTTTTCCATAAACCGAAAACGTAGGTGTAGTGTTTCTAACTTTGAGAACTCTTTTACAAAATTTCAATACATTGAACGGGACAATATATTCGTCATGTTTGGAGGACATGTTTTTCAACAGACTGTTGGTATTCCAATGGGTACTAATTGTGCTCCTCTCCTCGCCGACCTGTTTTTGTACTCTTATGAGGCTGAGTTCCTAGAAGGCCTGCTGAAGAAGAAAGAAAAAACACTGGCCCAGACCTTTAATTTAACATTCCGATATATTGATGATGTTTTGTCCCTCAACAATGCTAAATTTGGTGACTATTTACATTCAATTTACCCTAGCGAGCTTGAAATTAAAGACACCGCCAATACACTAAGCTCAGCCTCTTACTTAGACCTACTTGTAGAAATAGACTCAGGAAAACAACAAACTAGACTCTACGACAAACGTGATGACTTCAACTTTCCAATTGTCAACTTCCCGTTCATCGACAGCAACATTCCAGCAGCTCCAGCGTATGGTGTGTACATTTCACAACTTATACGTTATTCTAGATCCTGCGATCGGTATTCCGATTTTCTATACCGATCCCTGTTGTTGACTGCTAAACTACTCAAACAAGGGTTTGTTGCACCTAAGTTGATGTTATCTCTCCAGAAGTTCTATGGTCGTCACCATGACTTAATTGATCGTTATGGGAAAACAGTGTCTCAAATACGATCTGACATGTTTGCTGAGTCATAGGTAGTGATTCCTATTCCTGGATTTGACTTTTCCCTAGACATGACAATGAGTAACTCGACAGGTGTCTAATTAGAGGCAGGCACTGCTTACTCGTCCGGAGCACCTGAGTGCACCCATGGTTTTTATTGGGTTCGGGTTACTCTCTTTCTGTTTTTTGTGTTTTTGGTTTTTGTGTTGCGTTTTGTCTATATCCGGATTTGTAACTGTCCCTTGACTTTTGGCTCTTGTTGTTCGGTCGGTTTTCTTTGCTATTTTTCAAATCCCCACAGTTCCGACCCATGTATTAAAATTGGTTCAACCATTGAATCAAACATCTTTAACTGAATATCTATAGGAATTGATTCATTACGGATTAATTTATAAATACTATATAAGGACTTTTGTGCTTGGTTAGCAAGTTTTTTTCTGGTTTCTAAAAAGGTACCATTATATTTAAAAGTAACACCAAGATATGAATATGTATCAACAATTTCTAGTATTCTACCTTGTAATGTGAAATTAAAGTCTTGTTTTGATTTTCTTCTGGAGAATACAATAACTTTTGTTTTATTAACATTGATTTCTAGTTTCCAAAGTTTACAATATTTTTCTGGTATATCTAACGCTTGTTGCATACCTTCTTTTGTTTCTGATAAAATTACAGTGTCATCTGCATATAATAGTACACAAAATTTTACAAAAATACCCAATTCTTGTTCTAAAGTTTCTTTGATTTTGTCTAGGGGTACACCGTCTAATCCAATTAAAAAGTTTTCCAAGTCATTCAGGAATACAGAAAAAAGAAAAGGCGACACATTTTCACCCTGTCTTACTCCTGTCAAACATGGAAAAAATCAGATTCGTTTGTACTGAACACAAGACTTTATGTTACGATACATGTTCAAGATAACATTAAAGCATTTACCCTTAATCCCGCAATTTGTAGTTTTTTCCATAGTCCTGTACGCCAAACCGTATCAAAAGCTTTTTTAAAATCTACAAATGTCCCAAACGAAAAGTACAACTCTATTAGTGAATGAAGAACAAATATATTGTCAGTAGTTGAGTAACCTTTCCTGAAACCAGCTTGGTTTTCAGTAATAAGACTCAATTCATTAGCAAATATATTTAACCTAGAGTTTATGACAGGCGTAAATAATTTTCCCAGACAGCTTATCAGTGTAATAGCTCTATAATTGTCAGGATCAGACGTGTCACCTTTATTTTTAAAAACAGGTTTCATGATTCCACTGGTCCAGCTTTCTGGAATAACCCCAGTATCTACAACTAATTTAAAAAGCTTACAATACATAGTAATTAACAATGGATTCGAACATTTCAGATACTCATTCTGTCACGAACCTATTTCACAGCATATAATTGTTATGTACATTTTGTGTATATATGTTCATTAATTATTAGAATAGCTACGGTAAACAACGCCTTAATCTCAGTCGAACACACCGAAGCTATATTCAGAATCGTAAACTTGTTAAACAGGTTTCTTGTGGTCAATATATATACTTGGTTGCACGGGTTTTTCTTAGTGTTGGGTTGACTAGTTGATAGTCAGGACAGCCGATATGCACCCACTGGATTGAACGCACGATATCTGAGGTAAGTGAGAAATTTATTTGTTAAACGCATACTTGCGTATTTTAAACAGTTAGCTTCTATGATATTTTCTGTAAGCATGTAATTTGCAATTTCGTATTTGGGGTTGAAATATTTTACCTTGTATTTTGAGATATTGTTTTCGTATTGCATACAATAGCGCTAGATTGAAAGTTTCTTAGTAAACAAAGCACGGAGTCCAAAGCGTTGTAAACATTTGTTGGTGCGTATTCAGGCACAATATAACATTTAACATGTATTAGGTTGTAGTACTGTGTGTACTCGGACATAACATGTATTAGGTTGTAGTACTGTGTGTACTCGGACATAACATGTATTAGGTTGTAGTACTGTGTGTACTCGGATATAAAATATGCATTGAGTTATTACATTTTAGTTGATAGAATTGTACTGTGCGTATTCAGGCACATTATAGTATTTGATATTGATAGTTGTGTACTATTTTATCAGGTCAAAGCATAGGTGGTCACTTGGACGACGGAGCACTTAAATAGTCGCATGGACCACGTGTTTAAGTCGAAAGACAACGACGTATAAATGGTCGCAAGGACGACGGTGCGTTAGGACGACAGAGGATAAGAAGTCACTTAGACGGAGAATTGGTGTTTTGTGTTTCAACAGCGCAAACTGGACTTGGTGTTAACTGATCAGTGAAACGAACAATAAGACATTTAATACGTTTATTATTTTTGTTATTACATTTCGGGGGGTATTTTAATGTTATATACTGTAATTGTGTTATATGTAAATATATTTAGTTGTGGATTTTCTTGTTTTCTTTAAATAATATAATCAACCGGAATAAACTCGGTTTTACTTGACAATTTTGGTGTCAGAAGTGGGATAGGTAAATTTCCGGTTTTTATATTTTGAAATTTTTCAATTTTGTTAGTTAAAAAAAATTGACATATACTTTTATGTTGAAATATTTTCAGATTGTAAATCGTATGAATCTGACTGAAGTTTGAAGTGACCTAAAGCTTTGGCAGTTGGAAGACCTCGGATGTCTAGCTGTTTATTCCAAGTGGGTATATTGGTTGTCGAGTAACTGGTATGCTAGCTGGACCGTGCAGTAGTGGCCGAAGGTGTAGTTTGGTAAGGTTATTGGTTTTGGTCATTATATGCACTGTTGAGTTTATCAAGGACTTTTCAGACCTGTGTATCAAATTAGGCAATATCATCTCGAGTGGCATATCCTGCTATAGTTTCTGCTTGTACAATGGACACATTAAGGGAAATTACTGAATATGGTATATCCTTAGGTTATGCAGGAAGCGAGTTAAAACAATTTGTCACTGAACAACAAGACCACCAGCGCGAAGAAAGAAGGTTAAAGCGTGAAAAGGAACGAGAACAACGAGAACATGATTTCTCAATAGTTAAGTATAAAATGGATAACGAGTTGAAGATGAAAGAGCTAGAACATGCTCATGAGGTGGAAATGCTTCAAAAACAAGCAGAGCTAAAAGGTAAAGGTTTATCTGTAAGTGCAGGTATAGGGTTGCAGCCTAGATCACCCAAGATGCCACATTTTGATGAATCTACAGATGATATGGACGCCTATATCAGGAGGTTTGAAAGGTATGCTATATCTCAGAAATGGGAACATGATTTTTGGGCAACTAATTTAAGCACATTGTTAAAAGGTAGGGCTTTAGATGTATATGCGTTACTATCACCTGATCAGAGCACAGATTACGAGATTTTGAAAACTTCTCTGCTTCAGCGGTTTCAGCTTACTGAGGATGGCTTCAAGCAGAAATTCCGAAAATGTAGACCAGAATCTGGAGAAACTTTTCAGCAATTTGTTGTCAGACTGAGTGGATACTTTCAGCGATGGATTGAAATGTCCAAAACTCCATCAACATTTCATGGATTGTTTGATTTAATGATGCGGGATCAGTTACTACATATTTGTAACAGGGACTTAACATTGTTTTTGAAAGAAAGGATTCCAGAAAACATAGAGCAGATGGCTAGGTATGCTGACCAGTATAGGGAAGCTAGAAACGCAAATATAACGGCACTCATTTTTCAGACAGACAACGCACAGAAAGTGTTGAAACAAAAACCGCAACAAATGCAGCAATGTCAACAAAGAAAACAGGAGAAACAGACAGGAAAGGTAAATGATAAGGATAATTTTCAAAAGAAAAGGTGTTACTATTGTGGCAAGCATGGCCATATAGCATCAAACTGTTTTGAGAAGAAAGGAAAGGTAGCAGCAGTTAGCATAAAAGAGAGCCAACATAAACAAGGAAAACAGAACGATAATGTTTAGGTTTGTAGTGGATTTACGATTCCCATATCTTTACCAATATACACTTCTGCGTGTGGACAAAGTTCAGTTAAGATGTCTAGTCCTCGCATTGAAATGCCCGAATCGAAAGGTATAGTGAACAGTAAGGAGGTCACAGTACTGAGAGACACTGGATGCAGCGGTGTGATATTAAAGAAGCAGTTTGTAGCTGACTCACAGTTTACAGGTAAGTTTCAAACATGTGTTCTAGCAGATGGTTCTAAAATATCTGTACCAGTAGCTGTCACATTCATTGAATCGCCTTATTACACAGGATTAACCGATGTGTGGTGTTTAGAGGATCCGATATACGACTTAATTATAGGTAATATTCCCGGTGCACGTGATCCCAAAGACCCAGATACAGATTGGAGATCAGTACAGGCAGTGCAAACAAGACAGCAACTCCAGAGAGAAAGGCAACATAAGTATCCTAAATTGAAAGTGCCACATGGTGGATCAGAAGTTTTACCAGATGATATCGATAAAGGTCAGGCAGATGATCTCTCACTTGTAAAGATCAGACAACTTGTAAATGACGAGCAAGTATCACCAGGCAAGGCTAGATTCTTCAAAAAGAATGGGTTGATTTACAGGGAGGATACAAATAAGTTTTCTGATGGAGGTAAGGTTTTTACTCAGCTAGTAGTTCCTCAGATGTACAGGGATACAGTATTAAGTCTAGCACATGAATGTATTATGTCAGGACATCTTGGAGTCAAACATACGTATTTGAAAGATTTGTCGGAATTTTATTGGCCAGGAATACAGTCAGACTGCCGGAGATTTTGCCAATCATGTGACATATGCCAGAGGACAATTCCAAAAGGTAGAATTACTCGAGCTCCTTTAGGCAGAATGCCGTTAATTGACGTTCCATTTGAAAGAGTAGCCGTTGATTTGATTGGTCCTATAGAGCCACGTACAGTTAATGGAAACAGGTATATACTTACTTTGGTGGACTATGCAACTAGATATCCAGAAACAGTGGCATTGCCGTCGATTAATACCGAACGTGTTGCTGAAGCTCTGTTTGATATTTTTTGTCGTTTAGGCATTCCAAAGGAGATGTTGACAGACATGGGTACACAATTTACTTCAGAATTAATGAAGGAGGTCAGTAGACTGATATCATTACGACAGCTCACTACTACACCTTATCATCCAATGTGCAATGGTTTATGTGAGAGGTTCAATGGCAGTCTAAAACAGATGCTAAAGCGATTGTGTGCAGAGAAACCAAAAGATTGGGACAAATACTTGAATCCTCTGTTATTTGCCTATAGGGATGCACCTCAAGAAAGCCTTGGTTTTACCCCTTTTTGAGTTAATTTATGGTAGGTCAATTAGAGGTCCTATTACAGTACTCAAGGAATTGTGGACAAAGGAAACAAGTGAACCTGATATTCGTTCCACTTATCAGTATGTAGTTGATTTAAAAGACAGGTTACAGACCACATGTGAATTAGCGAGGAAGAATTTAGAGCAAGCATCAAGAAAGTATAAGAAGTTATATGACAAAAAAGCGAGGATCAAGAATTTAAAGGTAGGACAAAAGGTATTGGTTCTGTTACCGACTGAAACGAATAAGCTATTGATGCATTGGAAGGGTCCCTTTGAGATTGTGGGAAAAGTTGGAACACTTGACTACAAGATTCAGGTTGGAGAAAAAACCAAAATATTTCATGCAAACATGTTGAAGCCATACTATGACAGAAACGAAAAGGTAAATGGGCTAATTTTTGGATTACTGAATTGCAGTAGTTGATGTTGAAGAGTCGGAGGATACCTTCAATGGCGGGTCCGACGATTTAGTACACCTTCCACCAGTACAAGCGTCAGAAGGTCCAGGTAATGTTCACATAAATCCTGAACTTAGTAGTGAGGAAACAGCATCTCTATTAGATGTATTAAATTCATTTCCAGACGTTTTGTCCGATCTACCAGGCTACACTAATCTTGCTAAACATGACATTAAACTATCAACGACTGTTCCCATCAGATCTAAACAGTATCCATTGCCGTTTACAATGCAGAGTGTGGTAAATCAGGAAGTCGATAAAATGATTGAACTAAATGTAATAGAAAGATCAGAAAGTCCATATTGTTCTCCTGTTGTCATTGTTAAAAAGAAAGACAATACTAATCGGTTATGTATCGATTTTAGAGCTATTAATTGAATCACAATTTTTGACGCAGAGCCGATGCCAAATCCTGAAGAAGTTATTGCGAAAATGTCTAGTCACATGTTTATATCAAAACTTGATCTGACCAAAGGTTACTGGCAGCTCCCTTTAACAGAGACAGCTAAACCAATTACTGCATTTCAGACTGCTAAAGGTCTTTTCCAATTTAGAACTATGCCTTTCGGTCTTGTAAATGGAACAGCAAGCTTTAGTAAACTTATGAGAAAATTACTCGATGGAATGGAAAATATAGAAAACTTTGTTGACGACATAATCATCTATACAATGACATTTCAACATCACCTTCTTGTATTACGTGAGTTGTTATTGCGTCTCCGGAAAGCTCATTTAACGGCAAAACCAAGTAAGTGCTACATTGGCTTTAGTACTATTGAGTGTTTGGGACATTTGGTTGGTGGTGAAAGATTAAGACCTGATGAAGGTAAAGTAGATGCTATCAGTAAAGTAACTAGACCAGAGACAAAAGACAAATCAAGTCATTTTTAGGTATGGTAGGTTTCTATCGTAAGTTTATACCGAATTTCGCACAAATTGCAGTACCACTGACAGATCTTACAAAAAAAGGTATGCCAAACAAGGTTCAATGGTCAGAGGCACATGAACATGCATTCCAGTATCTAAAGAATTCCCTTACAAAATCACCTGTTTTGAAACTTCCCGATTTTAGTAAACCTTTTATATTACAGACGGATGCGTCGGGAAAGGGAATTGGAGCAGTATTATTGCAAGACGAAGACGGTAACAAAATGCCCATTGCTTATGCAAGTAGAAAACTAAAACAGGCAGAGCTTGCCTATGCCACAATCGAGAAAGAGTGTCTGGCAATTGTCTGGGCGATCCAGAAGTTCCAAAGATACCTATATGGACAGGAGTTTTTGTTAGAGACGGACCATCAGCCCTTGATTTATCTCAACAGGGCAAAGTGAGCAATGCTCGGCCAATGCGGTGGGCTCTTATTCTGCAACCTTACAGGTTTCGGATAGTTGCTATTAAAGGCAGTGACAACGTTGGTGCTGATTGTCTAAGTCGCCTTTAGTTTTCTTCTGTGAACTAGGTTGTGATGTTTACAGTGTATTACACTTTCCGTAGGGGAAGGTGTTGTCACGAACCTATTTCACAGCATATAATTGTTATGTACATTTTGTGTATATATGTTCATTAATTATTAGAATAGCTACGGTAAACAACGCCTTAATCTCAGTCGAACACACCGAAGCTATATTCAGAATCGTAAACTTGTTAAACAGGTTTCTTGTGGTCAATATATATACTTGGTTGCACGGGTTTTTCTTAGTGTTGGGTTGACTAGTTGATAGTCAGGACAGCCGATATGCACCCACTGGATTGAACGCACGATATCTGAGGTAAGTGAGAAATTTATTTGTTAAACGCATACTTGCGTATTTTAAACAGTTAGCTTCTATGATATTTTCTGTAAGCATGTAATTTGCAATTTCGTATTTGGGGTTGAAATATTTTACCTTGTATTTTGAGATATTGTTTTCGTATTGCATACAATAGCGCTAGATTGAAAGTTTCTTAGTAAACAAAGCACGGAGTCCAAAGCGTTGTAAACATTTGTTGGTGCGTATTCAGGCACAATATAACATTTAACATGTATTAGGTTGTAGTAATGTGTGTACTCGGACATAACATGTATTAGGTTGTAGTACTGTGTGTACTCGGACATAACATGTATTAGGTTGTAGTACTGTGTGTACTCGGACATAACATGTATTAGGTTGTAGTACTGTGTGTACTCGGATATAAAATATGCATTGAGTTATTACATTTTAGTTGATAGAATTGTACTGTGCGTATTCAGGCACATTATAGTATTTGATATTGAATGTTGTGTACTATTTTATCAGGTCAAAGCATAGGTGGTCACTTGGACGACGGAGCACGTAAATAGTCGCATGGACCACGTGTTTAAGTCGAAAGACAACGACGTATAAATGGTCGCAAGGACGACGGTGCGTTAGGACGACAGAGGATAAGAAGTCACTTAGACGGAGAATTGGTGTTTTGTGTTTCAACAGCGCAAACTGGACTTGGTGTTAACTGATCAGTGAAACGAACAATAAGACATTTAATACGTTTATTATTTTTGTTATTACATTTCGGGGGGTATTTTAATGTTATATACTGTAATTGTGTTATATGTAAATATATTTAGTTGTGGATTTTCTTGTTTTCTTTAAATGATATAATCAACCGGAATAAACTCGGTTTTACTTGACACATTCATAATTTTATCTATTCCCGGTGCTTTATTGTTTTTTAGCCCATTAATTGCATCCGTTATTTCTAACTCAGTAATTTTTCCATTAAGTATCTTTTCCATAAAAGGGTCATCACAAAAATTGTTAAAATCAAAGCTCCAACCCCCTCTTCATTATCATCTTCCGAGTTTAAATTTTTAAAACACTCATAAAAAGTGTCAATATTAATAATAGGATTTACTTTACGTTTTCCCGAAAATTTATGAAGTGTTTTCCAAAATCCCTTACTGTCCGACATAGACAGTGATCGCAGCTCTTTTGCACATTTTTCCTTGTATGTGTGATAATTTTTAGTGAGCAATTGCCTATATTCCTTAGAAGTTCTGTTCATCAGTGTCTTATTCTCGTGCATTTTAAATTTTGTGCATTTATTTTTACTTCGATGGAATTCATCACGTTTTATTTTACACTCTTTGTTAAACCATGGTTTGTCGTCAGTTGTTTTAGACGGGTTTCTGCCAAATTAACCAAACACCATTGAAGCAGTACTTAAGAGTGCATTTCCGATGTCATGTACCAAGTTATTCACCTGGTCGAGTGTTACCGAGTTTGTGTCAAAATTATTAAGCGTACGATTTATTTCGTTCAATATATGATTATCGTTAAGCGCCTGAGTAAATTTGTCTGCTTTGTTTGTGTTCCATTTCACGTAAGTGTTGTTATTATTACGGGTATTATGTGTATTTCGATCAATGGCACATTGCAAAAAACTGAGCTGAAAGTGCATTTGGTTGTGCACATCTGAGAACAGTGGATTGTACTCAAAAATTTCAAACTCTGTAATAAAGTCAAAAATAGTAGGTGACAAAATTAAATAGTCGACCAGACTAGAATCTTTACAAGTATTTTTCCCCAACAATTTGTCTTTATGTAACCTTCCATTGCTATCAATTTTCGTCCATAGTTATTCACGAAGGTTTTATCTTGACTAAACCGTTCAAGGGTAAGACCTTCGTGTATCAGTCTGTTGTCTTCATTTAAAAAATCAGCAACATCAGCTATATTTAAAATATCAAAAAGGTCTTCATCTAACTCGATACAATCACTAAGTATGCCTGTCCTAGAATTAAAGTCGCCAACTAATGCTATATTTTTTTTATCATAAGTAAAATACTATTAATTCATCTTCTATTTCAGTGAAAGCCTCTTCGGAGGAATATTTAGAATTTTCTGGTGGAATGAAAATACAACCAAGAAGGAGTTTAGATTCAGGATTACCTCGGCCACGTGTATTTTCTGAAATTTCTACCCACTGAACATATTCCGATTCTGAATTCAAAAATTTTAGAAATGGTGAAAGGGATTTTTTGAAAACAATACATATTCCACCAGATTTTTTATCAAATTTTTTCCTATGTTTTGCATAGTAACTATATCCATCTGGTAATTTTAAAATTCGTCTAATTCATCAGTTGTTTCTACAAATACTAGAACATCATATTTTTTTACAAGTAATTCAAAATCAGGATTTAATAGTTTTGACTTAATACCACATACATTCAAAAACGTGAAATTTAATTGTATATTTTCATTGTCAACATTACGACCTGGTATATCGTCCGATGTGTTGTCCCAGTTTTGGCCTTGACCTTGTTGATTATCGGGGTGTAGCGGGGGCTCACGACGGGTCGGAAATCGATATTCTTCGCCATCGACAAAAAGTTTGTCGTATATGTAGTTTTACGTGCTGTTTTTTGTCTTTTAAGTTCTTTCATTTTAGGTATCAATTGCTTTCTTCTTTCATTAATTTCTCTGGGGTACTGTTGATAAACAGAAAATGGTTTGTTTTTAAGTTTATCTGCGGCTGCTTTTCTTACTCTCTCGTGATCAGAGTAATTGTAGAACCGGGCAATAATACTTCGTTCCTTGCCGTCGCTTCTTTCACTAAGGCGATGCACATTCTGAAATTTTATTTCACTAGCATCAGTCATCCCCATCTCCTGCTCAAGAAACAACCTTAGCACCTCCTCTGTGTTTTCATTAAACCCATCAATACTTTTAATACCAGTAAAAATAAGGTTGTATTTCATTGAGTGAGTTTGTAATTCAAGAAATTTTTCTTTTAACTCATGATTTTCATTTTCCAGTGTTCTATTATCTCTTTCTAATGCTCTTACTCTATCTTCAATGTTGTGATGGTGTTTTTCTTCATTATGTATTATTTGTGAGCGTTTTTCTTGTGTATGTTTTATTTCTTCGATTTCACTTCTCATTCCTGTAATAACTCGTTCAAATCTTTCAAATTTTTCTGCAACCACATCTAATAAGTCTAACTTGCTCAGTTTCTCATTCATGATTTGTTCTAGCCGTTGTAATCTATTATTTGTGTCATTAATGTTCGAAAATATCATTTGTGGTGTAACATTCGGTACACTCATAGAAATATCAGCAGACATAGAAGGTGAGGATGGTTGACTAAATGTAATAGGAGCAGGCTGTTGGTGAAAACCATGAGATGGGCCTGGTAGGGGGGTGCTCTGGAGAATTGGACAAAGATGGTTTTGCAGCGGTTGTTGTTGCCGATTCGGACTACATGTATATGTTAAAGTTTGGTAATTATTCATTGCTTGCTGGAATCTCTATATAAGAACCATGGAGTGATTCGTGAGCTTGCGTTAAAACCTGGGATATATTGTTTTGATTTGTTGTCGCCATCTTTGAACCGGTTTTACTTGGTGGAGTCAAACCTGATTTCGAGTTACTGCTTTTCCTTCGCCTTTTCCCATTGAAAAATACACAGTTACTAGAACGTTCAATTATCTCCATCTGCAGAACACACTTTATGAGATAAATCAGTTCATAACCATTGTATTAACACTTTTCTGTGGAGCCACCTAAACATCAACATGCTCATACCGTCTACCTTTTTTCATTTAAATCTTTAATTGTTGTTTGTTCTGAGAGACCAAGTGTATCTTCTGCAGATTTTAACAGAATAGTTACAATTTCCTGTATATAAGTGTTAACATCAGTATTATTAACTTGATCAATATTTACGGACGAAAGTAATAAGTTGGTATATAAAGTATCAATTCTATCAAAGCACAAATTGTTTTCAAAAACATTTCTAGCCTCTGGTTTCCATTTTCTTATCTTCGGCTTAGGTAAAGTATTTGGGGGTTGTTTAATTGAGAAGGGTGATAAAAATTTGATTGATAAAGGGGTATGAACATCAGACATTAATGAACTGAAATCCAAAATTTCAAAATCCTTTACAAAAGGAAATACATTTGTAGTACTGCTGACATAATCAATAACAGTATTATTTTTGGTAGTTGGTTTTCCTTGACGGTCCTTTCCAACTCTACCATTAAAAAATATAGAAATTATTATTTCTACAAAAATCAATAAATTTTTTTCCAAGTCCGTTAATAGTTAGGTCTGGACTGTTTCTATATAGCGGAACGTTTAATTCTTCTAAATTTTTAACACCATTAAACTCAATTATAACTATAATGTTTTCTGTAAAAAAAGTCATCGGTTATGTTTTGTTCAATGAAATCATTTAAATTTCCAATTCTTGCATTCATATCACCTAATAAACACACAAATTCAGATTTTCTACACACTTTTTGTAGTTCAATTTCAATATAAAAAAGGCATCCATAGATGCATAAGAACTACCTTCAGGGGGTACATATACGATACCAAATATAATATCTTGAGGAGAGTTCAACACCTGTTTATCTACACTAAACAAAAGAACAAATTCACAATCACTATGTATTTCTTTTATATAATCATTGAGATATGGCTTAAACCCTAAGGCTATACCGCCAGATTTATTAGGTCTTTCCACCTTTCTGTGGAAAGACCTATAGTTATTGTTCTGATTATTAGGTCTTTCCACCTTTCTGTGGAAAGACCTATAGTTATTGTTCTGATTATTATTATTATTATTCTTTTCTCTTTTCTTCCGCCAACTTATTTCGGTGTCTGGTTTTTTCACTTCGCGACATGTCGCTTTGATATTTTATATCTGATATCGGTTACCCATTGCGCTTTCTCAGTTCACCCTGACTGACCGCACCCTTTTCCTTTTAGGAGTTATCTCCCCTTTTACTAAAAAGCTTGTTCATGCTACTTCTCCTAAACCAAAAAAGATAGCAATACCAAACCTGTACCAAAATGTGTCCTATATCCTTGCGCAACTTTGGGACAGATTGATTGAAGGGTTCTGACGACATCTTATAGGAGTTATCTCCCTTTAAATAAAAGTAGTAAGTGATATTCAAACAAATCTCAACAACTAAAAGAGATAGAGGCCTGGGGTCTTCACCATAGATCATCTTGACCTTTGACCTTGAAAATGGACACAAGGTCAAAGGTCAAGGTCACGTTCTAAATTTTGACATTTGCTTGTTCGCGCTACTCCTCTGAAATGGTAAAAGATAGATAAACACTTATTGAGAGTAAAATGTTCGTCTTATTAAGACGCAACTTTGTCACGTTTGAAGCGATGTATTCTGACTTCATTTTATAGGAGTTACCTCCCATTATATATGTAACTGATTGGTTTTTCACATGGTACTCATTAACTATTAATGATAGAGGGAAAGTAAAGAGTGCAAAATGTTGATCTCTTAAAGGAGCAACTTTGTTACATTAACAGGTAAAGGATTCGACTTCATGTTATAGGAGTTATCTCCCATTATATATGTAACTTATTGGTTTTTTACATGTTACTTATTAACTATTAATGATAAAGGGAAACGAAAGAGTGCAAAATGTTGGTCTCTTAAAGGAGCAACTTTGTTACATTTATAGGGAAAGGATTTGACTTCATTTTATAGGAGTTATCTCCCATTATATATTTAACTGATTGGTTTTTCACATGGTACTCATTAACTATTAATTATAGAGGGAAAGTAAAGAGTGCAAAATGTTGATCTCTTAAAGGAGCAACTTTGTTACATTTACAGGAAAAGGATTTGACTTAATTTTATAGGAGTTATCTCCCATTATATATGTAACTGATTGGTTTTTCGCATGGTACACATTAACTTTTAATGATAGAGGGAAAGTAAAGAGAGCAAAATGTTGATCTCTTAAAGGAGCAACTTTGTTACATTAACAGGTAAAGGATTTGACTTCATTTTATAGGAGTTATCTCCCATTATATATGTAACTTATTGGTTTTTTATATGTTACTCATTAACTATTAATGATAAAGGGAAACGAAAGAGTGCAAAATGTTGGTCTCTTAAAGGAGCAACTTTGTTACATTTATAGGGAAAGGATTTGACTTCATTTTATAGGAGTTATCTCCCATTATATATTTAACTGATTGGTTTTTCACATGGTACTCATTAACTATTAATTATAGAGGGAAGGTAAAGAGTGCAAAATGTTGATCTCTTAAAGGAGCAACTTTGTTACATTTACAGGAAAAGGATTTGACTTAATTTTATAGGAGTTATCTCCCATTATATATGTAACTGATTGGTTTTTCGCATGGTACACATTAACTATTAATGATAGAGGGAAACTAAAGAGTACAAAATGGTGGTCTCTTAAAGGAGCAACTTTGTTACATCTACAGAGAAAGGATTTGACTTCATTTTATAGGAGTTATCTCCCATTATATATGTAACTTATTGGTTTTTTACATGTTACTCATTAACTATTAATGACAATGGGAAACTAAAGAGTGCAAAATGTTGGCCTCTTAAAGGAGCAACTTTGTTACATTTACAGGGAAAGGATTTGACTTCATTTTATAGGAGTTATCTCCCATTATATATGTAACTTATTGGTTTTTTAACATGTTACTCATTAACTATTAACGATAAAGGGAAACTAAAGAGTGCAAAATGTTGGTCTTGTTAAGGAGCAACATTTTTACATTTTCAGTAAACGGATATGACTTCATTTTATAGGAGTTATCTCCCATTATATATGTAACTGATTGGTTTTTCACATGGTACTCATTAACTATTAATGATAGAGGGAAACTAAAGAGTGCAAAATGTTGGTCTCTTAAAGGAGCAACTTTCTCACATTTACAAGGGAAGGATTTGACTTTATTTTATAGGAGTTATCTCCCATTATATATGTAACTGATTGGTTTTTTTTACAGGTTACTCATTAACTATTAATGATAAAGGGAAACTAAAGAGTGCAAAATTAATAATTACGAGAAAATAAAGGCATGGCGTGAAAAGTTGTATTAAACTTTTATAGAATTATCTCTCTTAGAATTTCCAATCTGTAGCAAATAATACAAAATAATTTCTTTTTTAAATATTTATAGCAAAGTTATAACATTTTGCAAAAAGATGATTATTTTAAATGTCATCATGTTATACAACATTAAGATTAATGTGGAAAGACCCTCAAATGTTCAACCGAACAGTTGATCTTTAATTATTATTATTATTCTTTTCTCTTTTCTTCCGCCAACTTATTTCGGTGTCTGGTTTTTTTACTTCGCGACATGTCGCTTTGATATTTTATATCTGATATCGGTTACCCATTGCGCTTTCGCAGTTCACCCTGACTGATCGCACCCTTTTCCTTTCAGGAGTTATCTCCCCTTTTACTAAAAAGCTTGTTCATGCTACTCCTCCTAAACCAAAAAAGATAGCAATACCAAACCTTTACCAAAATGTGTCCTATATCCTTGCGCAACTTTGGGACAGATTGATTGAAGGGTTCTGACGACATCTTATAGGAGTTATCTCCCTTTAAATAAAAGTAGTAAGTGATATTCAAACAAATCTCAACAACTAAAAGAGATAGAGGCCTGGGGTCTTCACCATAGATCATCTTGACCTTTGACCTTGAAAATGGACACAAGGTCAAAGGTCAAGGTCACGTTCTAAATTTTGACATTTGCTTGTGTGCGCTACTCCTCTGAAACGGTAAAAGATAGATAAACACTTATTGAGAGTAAAATGTTTGTCTTATTAAGACGCAACTTTGTCACATTTGGAGCGAAGTAATTTGACTTCATTTTATAGGAGTTATCTCCCTTTATATATGTAACTGATTGGTTTTTCACATGGTACTCATTAACTATTAATGACAGAGGGAAAGTAAAGAGTGCAAAATGTTGATCTCTTAAAGGAGCAACTTTGTTACATTTACAGGTAAAGGATTTGACTTCATTTTATAGGAGTTATCTCCCATTATATATGTAACTTATTGGTTTTTTACATGTTACTCATTAACTATTAATGATAAAAGGAAACGAAAGAGTGCAAAATGTTGGTCTCTTAAAGGAGCAACTTTGTTACATTTTTAGGGAAAGGATTTGACTTCATTTTGTAGGAGTTATCTCCCATTATATATGTAACAGATTGGTTTTTCACATGGTACTCATTAACTATTAATGATAGAGGGAAAGTAAAGAGTGCAAAATGTTGATCTCTTAAAGGAGCAACTTTGTTACCTTACAGGTAAAGGATTTGACTTCATTTTATAGGAGTTATCTCCCATTATATATGTAATTTATTAGTTTTTCACATGCAACTCATTAACTATTAATGATAAAGGGAAACGAAAGAGTGCAAAATGTTGGTCTCTTAAAGGAGCAACTTTTATACATTTATAGGGAAAGGATTTGACTTCATTTTATAGGAGTTATCTCCCATTATATATGTAACAGATTGGTTTTTCACATGGTACTCATTAACTATTAATGATAGAGGGAAACTAAAGAGTGCAAAATGTTGATCTCTTAAAGGAGCAACTTTGTTACGTTTACAGGTAAAGGATTTGACTTCATTTTATAGGAGTTATCTCCCATTATATATGTAATTTATTAGTTTTTCACATGCAACTCATTAACTATTAATGATAAAGGGAAACGAAAGAGTGCAAAATGTTGGTCTTTTACAGGAGCAACTTTGTTACATTTACAGGTAAAGGATTCGACTTCATTTTTTAGGAGTTATCTCCCATTATATATGTAACTTATTGGTTTTTTACATGTTACTCATTAACTATTAATGATAAAGGGAAACGAAAGAGTGCAAAATGTTGGTCTCTTAAAGGAGCAACTTTTATACTTATAGGGAAAGGATTTGACTTCATTTTATAGGAGTTATCTCCCATTATATATGTAACTTATTGGTTTTTTACATGTTACTCATTAACTATTAATGATAGAGGGAAACTAAAGAGTGCAAAATGTAGATCTCTTTAAGGAGCAACTTTGTTACATTTACAGGTAAAGGATTCGACTTCATTTTTTAGGAGTTATCTCCCATTATATATGTAACTTATTGGTTTTTTACATGTTACTCATTAACTATTAATGATAAAGGGAAACGAAAGAGTGTAAAATGTTGGTCTCTTAAAGGAGCAACTTTGTTACATTTATAGGGAAAGGATTTGACTTCATTTTATAGGAGTTATCTCCCATTATATATATGTAACTGATTGGTTTTTCAAATGGTACTCATTAACTATTAATGATAGAGGGAAACTAAAGAGGGCAAAATGTTGATCTCTTAAAGGAGCAACTTTGTTACATTTACAGGAAAAGGATTTAACTTCATTTTATAGGAGTTATCTCCCATTATATATGTAACTTATTGGTTTTTCACCTGTAACTCATTAACTATTAATGATAGAGGCATGGGGTCTTCACCATAGACCCTCATGCACTTTGACCTTGAAAACTTGCATGGGTCAAGGTAACGTACTAGTTTTTGACCTTTGCTATTTTCAAAGAAATTGAAATGATTTTCTTCATAAAATGTTCTATTAATAATTACCAGTAAATTAAGACATGCCGTGAAAAGTTGTATGAAAATTTTATAAGAGTTATCTCTCTTAGAAAACCAATCTGTAGCAAATAATACAATATAATTTATTTTTTAAATATTTATAGCAAAATTATAACATTTCGCAAAAAGTTGATTATTTTGAATGTCATCACGTAATACATAATGAATATTAGTATGGAAAGACCCTCAAATGTTCAACCGAACAGTTGATCTTTAATTATTATTATTATTCTTTTCTCTTTTCTTCCGCCAACTTATTTTGGTGTCTGGTTTTTTCACTTCGCGACATGTCGCTTTGATATTTTATATCTGATATCGGTTACCCATTGCGCTTTTGCAGTTCACCCTGACTGACCGCACTCTTTTCCTTTTAGGAGTTATCTCCCCTTTTACTTAAAAGCTTGTTCATGCTACTCCTCCTAAACCAAAAAAGATAGCAATACCAAACTTTTACCAAAATGTGTCCTATATCCTTGCGCAACTTTGGGACAGATTGATTGAAGGGTTCTGACGACATCTTATATGAGTTATCTCCCTTTAAATAAAAGTAGTAAGTGATATTCAAACAAATCTCAACAACTAAAAGAGATAGAGGCCTGGGGTCTTCACCATAAATCATCTTGACCTTTGACCTTGAAAATGGACACAAGGTCAAAGGTCAAGGTCACGTTCTAAATTTTGACATTTGCTTGTTCGCGCTACTCCTCTGAAATGGTAAAAGATAGATAAACACTTATTGAGAGTAAAATGTTCGCCTTATTAAGACGCAACTTTGTCACTTTTGAAGCGAAGTAATTTGACTTCATTTTATAGGAGTTATCTCCCATTATATATGTAACTGATTGGTTTTTCACATGGTACTCATTAACTATTAATGGTAGAGGGAAAGTAAAGAGTGCAAAATGTTGATCTCTTAAAGGAGCAACTTTGTTACATTTGAAGTAAACGGATTTGACTTTATTTTATAGGAGTTATCTCCCATTATATATGTAACTTATTGGTTTTTTACATGTTACTCATTAACTATTAATGATAAAGGGAAACGAAAGAGTGCAAAATGTTGGTCTCTTAAAGGGGCAACTTTGTTACATTTGCAGGGAAAGGATTTGACTTCATTTTATAGGAGTTATCTCCCATTATATATGTAACTGATTGGTTTTTCACATGGTACCCATTAACTATTAATGATAGAGGGATACTAAAGAGTGCAAAATGTTGATCTCTTAAAGGAGCAACTATGTTACTTTTACAGTGAAAGGATTTGACTTCATTTTATAGGAGTTATCTCCCATTATATTTGTAATTTATTAGTTTTTCACATGTTACTCATTAACTATTAATGATAAAGGGAAAGTAAAGAGTGCAAAATGTTGGTCTTTTACAGGAGCAACTTTATTATATTGACAGGGAAAGAATTTGACTTCATTTTATAGGAGTTATCTCCCATTATATATGTAACTGATTGGTTTTTCGCATGGTACTCATTAACTATTAATGATAGAGGGAAACTAAAGAGTGCAAAATGTTTATTTCTTAAAGGAGCAACTTTGTTACATTAACAGGTAAAGGATTTGACTTCATTTTATAGGAGTTATCTCCCATTAAATATTTAACGATTGGTTTTTCACATGATACTCATTAACTATTAAAGATAGAGGGAAAGTAAAGAGTGCAAAATGTTGATCTCTTAAAGGAGCAACTTTTAACATTTGAAGTAAACGGATTTGACTTCATTTTATAGGAGTTATCTCCCATTATATATGTAACTTATTGGTTTTCACATGTTACTCATTAACTATTAATGATAAAGGGAAACAAAAGAGTGCAAAATGTTGGTCTCTTAAAGGGGCAACTTTGTTACATTTGCAGGGAAAGGATTTGACTTCATTTTATAGGAGTTATCTCCCATTATATATGTAACTGATTGGTTTTTCACATGGTACCCATTAACTATTAATGATAGAGGGATACAAAAGAGTGCAAAATGTTGATCTCTTAAAGGAGCAACTATGTTACATTTACAGGGAAAGGATTTGACTTCATTTTATAGGAGTTATCTCCCATTATATTTGTAATTTATTAGTTTTTCACATGTTACTCATTAACTATTAATGATAAAGGGAAAGTAAAGAGTTCAAAATGTTGGTCTTTTACAGGAGCAACTTTATTATATTGACAGGGAAAGAATTTGACTTCATTTTATAGGAGTTATCTCCCATTATATATGTAACTGATTGGTTTTTCGCATGGTACTCATTAACTATTAATGATAGGGGGAAACTAAAGAGTGCAAAATGTTTATTTCTTAAAGGAGCAACTTTGTTACATTTACCGGTAAAGGATTTGACTTCATTTTATAGGAGTTATCTCCCATTATATATGCTACTTATTGGTTTTTTACATGTTACTCATTAACTATTAATGATACAAGGAAACCAAAGAGTGCAAAATGTTGGTCTCTTAGAGGAGCAACTTTGTTACTTATAGAGAAAGGATTTGACTTCATTTTATAAGAGTTATCTCCCATTATATATTTAACTGATTGGTTTTTCACATGGTTCTCATTAACTATTAATGATAGAGGGAAACTAAAGAATGCAAAATGTTGATCTCTTTAAGGAACAAATTTCACACATTTACAGGAAAAGGATTTGACTTCATTTTATAGGAGTTATCTCCCATTATATATGTAACTTATTTTTTTTCACTTGTAACTCATTAACTATTAATGATAGAGGCATGGGGTCTTCACCATAGACCCTCATGCCCTTTGACCTTGAAAACTTGTATGGGTCAAGGTCACGTACTAGTTTTTTTACATTTGCTTTTTTTTAAAGATAATGAAATTATTTTCGTCTTAAAATGTTCTATTAATAATTACGAGTAAATAAACACATGGAGTTAAAAGTTGTAGAAAACTTTTATCAGAGTTATCTCTCTTAGAATGCCAATCTGTAGCAAATAACATAAAATAATTTCTATTTTAAATATTTATAGCAAAGTTATAACATTTTGCAAAAAGATGAATATTTTAAATGTCATAATGTAATACAAAATTAAAATTAATATGGAAAGACCCTCAAATGTTCAACCGAACAGTTGATCTTTAATGTTCTGATTATTAGGTCTTTCCACCTTTCTGTGGAAAGACCTATAGTTATTGTTCTGATTATTATTATTATTATTATTATTATTATTAGGTCTTTCCACCTTTCTGTGGAAAGACCTATAGTTATTGTTCTGATTAAGGTCTTTCCCACTTCCAGTGGGAAGACCTTACTGTATTTCTTATGATTATTATTATTATTATTATTATTATTATTCTTCCTTTTTTTTTCCGCCACATTTTCAAAACAGTCCATAAAAAAGGGTTCGCGACATATCATTTTGATCTTTCAAACCAAGTATCGTACTCTTAAGACCTGTTCAGATTTGACCCTGCGACACCGAAAACTTTTTCTTTACAGAGTTATCTGCCCAAACACCGAAAACCTTGTTATCAGGTTAACTCAGAAACTATAAAATTTAGAGAAAAACTGAAAAGTGAGAAATGTTAAGGAACTTTTGAGACAACTTTGTGCCATAATTTGGCCAAAAAATTTTGTCGAGCGAAGGCGAGCGGTATACCTTGAATGTTTCAATGACTCCGGTTATCACCAAAACTCACAAACCGTAAGTCGAAAACTCCTTGGTTGTTCACCATTTGTTGTTCTGTGACATGACCTTAAAGAAAATCTCAAGGTCAAAGTTCAGATATGACCAAGACCTTAGGCCTCGAATCTTGTTATCATAACAACTCGAAAACCGTAACAGATAGAAGCAGACAATAAATTGGAAAAATACTCCTCTCATTGAGACCTACATTTGGTCTTTAAGTCCGAAACTGTTAAATGAACCGTTTAGGAGTTATTGCCCTTGACATGTTTCGGTTGATTGGTTTTTGACTAATAACTTGAAAACGGTTAGAGATAATATGGTAAACATGCATAGCTTAAGTGATCAGTCTGAAAAGAGCTTCAATTTGAGCCCAAGGTCAAAGGTCATGGGTCAAGGTCACACCATAGCAACAAGGTAACCATTATAAAAAGTCCTTAGTAACCATATATATTTAGAATCAGGATGAAGTATTTAGGTGAAATACACCATTTTACAACCGGAAGTGACAATTTGTCCCTAGCAACGGTCACATAAGTCCTTAGCAACCATATGTAATGAGAATAGGGATGACTTCCTTTACTCAAACAACTAATTTTCATGACTGCTAGTGACATTTTGTAATAAGGAACAGACAAAACGTCAACTGAATCTCCATATTTACCATACTGGGAAAGACCTCACATTTGTTCTTTGAACAAATGACCTTTCATTCTTATGATTATTATTAAGGTCTTTCCCACTTCCAGTGGGAAGACCTTACTGTATTTCTTCTGATTATTATTAAGGTCTTTCCCACTTCCAGTGGGAAGACCTTACTGTATTTCTTATGATTATTAAGGTCTTTCCCACTACAGTGGGAAGACCTTACTGTATTTCTTCTGATTATTATTATTATTCTTATTTTTTTTCTTCCGCCACATTTCAAAACAGTCTGTGAAAAAGACTTCGCGACATCTTATTTTGATCTTTTAAACCAAGTATCGTACTCTTAAGAACTGTTCGGTGTTCACCCTGCGACACCGGAAACTTTTTCTTTACGGAGTTATCTGCCCAAACACCGAAAACCTTGTTATCAGAACAACTCAGAAACTATAAAATTTAGAGAAAAACTGAAAAGTGAGAAATGTTAAGGAACTTTTGGGACAACTTTGTGCCATAATTTGGCCAAAACATTTTGTCGAGCGAAGGCGAGCGGTATACCTTGAATGTTTCAATGACTTCGGTCATCACTAAAACTCACAAACTGGAAGTCGGAAACACCTTGGCTGTTCACCATTTGTTGTTCTGTGACATGACCTTAAAGAAAATCTCAAGGTCAAAGTTCAGATATGACCTCAACCTTAGGCCTCGAATCTTGTTATCATAACAACTCGAAAACCGTAAAAGATGGAAGCAGACAATAAATTGGAAAAATACTCCTCTCATTGAGACCTACATTTGGTCTTTAATGTCCGAAACTGTTCAATTTACCGTTTAGGAGTTATTGCCCTTGACATGTTCCGGTTGATTGGTTTTTGACCTATAACTCGAAAACCGTAAAGAATAGAAGCAAACAATAAATTGGAAAAATACTCCTCTCATTGCGACCTACAATTGGTCTATAATGTCAAAAATTATTCAATGAACCGTTTAGGAGTTATTGCCCTTGACATGTTTCGGTTGATTGGTTTTTGACTTATAACTCGAAAACTGTAAAAGATAGAAGCAGACAATAAATTGGAAAAATACTCCTCTTATTGAGACCTACAATTGGTCTTTTATGTCAAAAATTGTTCAATGAACCGTTTAGGAGTTATTGCCCTTGACATGCTTCGGTTGATTGGTTTTTGACTAATAACTTGAAAACGGTTAGAGATAATATGGTAAACATGCGTAGCTAAAGTGATCAGTATGAAAAGAGCTTCAACTTGAGCCCAAGGTCAAAGGTCATGGGTCAAGGTCACACCATAGCAACAAGGTAACCATCATAAAAAGTCCTTAGTAACCATATATATTTAGAATCAGGATGAAGTATTTAGGTGGAATACACTATTTAACAATCGGAAGTTACAATTTGTCCCTAGCAACGGTCACAAAAGTACTTAGAAAACCATATGAAGTGTGAATAGGGATGACTTGCTTTACTCAAATAACTAATTTTCATGACTGCTAGTGACATTTTTTAATAAGGAACAGACAAAACGTCAACAGAATCCCCTTATTTACCATACCGGGAAAGACCTCACATTTGTTCTTTGAACAAATGACCTTTCATTATTATTATTATTCTTCCTTTTTTTTTCCGCCACATTTTCAAAACAGTCCATAAAAAAGGGTTCGCGACATATCATTTTGATCTTTCAAACCAAGTATCGTACTCTTAAGACCTGTTCAGATTTGACCCTGCGACACCGAAAACTTTTTCTTTACAGAGTTATCTGCCCAAACACCGAAAACCTTGTTATCAGGTTAACTCAGAAACTATAAAATTTAGAGAAAAACTGAAAAGTGAGAAATGTTAAGGAACTGTTGAGACAACTTTGTGCCATAATTTGGCCAAAAAATTTTGTCGAGCGAAGGCGAGCGGTATACCTTGAATGTTTCAATCACTCCGGTCATCAACAAAACTCACAAACCGTAAGTCGAAAACACCTTGGTTGTTCACCATTTGTTGTTCTGTGACATGACCTTAAAGAAAATCTCAAGGTCAAAGTTCAGATATGACCTCGACCTTAGGCCTCGAATCTTGTTATCATAACAACTCGGAAACCGTAACAGATAGAAGCAGACAATAAATTGGAAAAATACTCCTCTCATTGAGACCTACATTTGGTCTTTTATGTCCGAAACTGTTAAATGAACCGTTTAGGAGTTATTGCCCTTGACATGTTTCGGTTGATTGGTTTTTGACTAATAACTTGAAAACGGTTAGAGATAATATGGTAAACATGCATAGCTAAAGTGATCAGTCTGAAAAGAGCTTCAATTTGAGCCCAAGGTCAAAGGTCATGGGTCAAGGTCACACCATAGCAACATGGTAACCATTATAAAAAGTCCTTAGTAACCATATATATTTAGAATCAGGATGAAGTATTTAGGTGAAATACACTATTTTACAACCGGAAGTGACAATTTGTCCCTAGCAACGGTCACAAAAGTCCTTAGCAACCATATGTAGTGTGAATAGGGATGACTTCCTTTACTCAAATAACTAATTTTCATGACTGCTAGTGACATTTTGTAATAAGGAACAGACAAAACGTCAACTGAATCACCATATTTACCATACTGGGAAAGACCTCACATTTGTTCTTTGAACAAATGACCTTTCATTATTCTTATTTTTTTTTCTTCCGCCAAGTCTGTAGAAAAGACTTCGCGACATATCATTTTCATCTTTTATACCAAGTATCGTACACTTAAACCCTGATTGGAATTCACCCTGCGACACCGAAAACTTTTTCTTTACAGAGTTATCTGCCCAAACACCGAAAACCTTGTTATCAGAACAACTCAGAAACTATAAAATTTAGAGAAAAACTGAAAAGTGAGAAATGTTAAGGAACTTTTGAGACAACTTTGTACCATAATTTGACCAAAAAATTTTGTCGAGCGAAGGCGAGCGGTATACCTTGAATGTTTCAATGACTCCGGTTATCACCAAAACTCACAAATCGGAAGTCGAAAATGCCTTGGGTGATCACCATTTGTTGTCCTGTGACATGACCTTAAAGAAAATCTCAAGGTCAAAGTTCAGATATGACCTCGACCTTAGGCCTCGAATCTTGTTATCATAACAAGTCGAAAACCGTAAAAGATGGAAGAAGACAATAAATTAGAAAAATACTCCTCTTATTGAGACCTACATTTGGTCTTTTATGTCAAAAACTGTTCAATGAACGGTTTAGGAGTTATTGCCCTTGACATGTTCCGGTTGATTGGTTTTTGACCTTTAACTCGAAAACCGGAAAGAATAGAAGCAAACAATAAATTGGAAAAATACTCCTCTCATTGCGACCTACAATTGGTCTTTAATGTCAAAAATTATTCAATGAACCGTTTAGGAGTTATTGCCCTTGACATGTTTCGATTGATTGGCTTATGACTTATAACTCGAAAACTGTAAAAGATAGAAGCAGACAATAAACTGGAAAAATACTCCTCTTATTGAGACCTACAATTGGTCTTTTATGTCAAAAATTGTTCAATGAACCGTTTAGGAGTTATTGCCCTTGACATGTTTCGGTTGATTGGTTTTTTACTAATAACTTGAAAACGGTTAGAGATAATATGGTAAACATGGTAGCTAAAGTGATCAGTATGAAAAGAGCTTCAATTTGAGCCCAAGGTCAAAGGTCATGGGTCAAGGTCACACCATAGCAACAAGGTAACCATCATAAAAAGTCCTTAGTAACCATATATATTTAGAATCAGGATGAAGTATTTAGGTGGAATACACTATTTAACAATCGGAAGTTACAATTTGTCCCTAGCAACGGTCACAAAAGTACTTAGCAACCATATGAAGTGTGAATAGGGATGACTTGCTTTACTCAAATAACGAATTTTCATGACTGCTAGTGACATTTTGTAATAAGGAACAGACAAAACGTCAAGCGAATCCCCTTATTTACCATACCGGGAAAGACCTCACATTTGTTCTTTGAACAAATGACCTTTCATTATTATTATTCTTCCTTTTTTTTCCGCCACATTTTCAAAACAGTCCATAAAAAAGGGTTCGCGACATATCATTTTGATCTTTCAAACCAAGTATCGTACTCTTAAGACCTGTTCAGATTTGACCCTGCGACACCGAAAACTTTTTCTTTACAGAGTTATCTGCCCAAACACCGAAAACCTTGTTATCAGGTTAACTCAGAAACTATAAAATTTAGAGAAAAACTGAAAAGTGAGAAATGTTAAGGAACTTTTGAGACAACTTTGTGCCATAATTTGGCCAAAAAATTTTGTCGAGCGAAGGCGAGCGGTATACCTTGAATGTTTCAATGACTCCGGTTATCACCAAAACTCACAAACCGTAAGTCGAAAACACCTTGGTTGTTCACCATTTGTTGTTCTGTGACATGACCTTAAAGAAAATCTCAAGGTCAAAGTTCAGATATGACCTCGACCTTAGGCCTCGAATCTTGTTATCATAACAACTCGAAAACCGTAACAGATAGAAGCAGACAATAAATTGGAAAAATACTCCACTTATTGAGTCCTACATTTGGTCTATTATGTCAAAAATTGTTCAATGAACCGTTTAGGAGTTATTGCCCTTGACATGTTTCGGTTGATTCGTTTTTGATTAATAACTTGAAAACGGTTAGAGATAATATGGTAAACATGTGTAGCTTAAGTGATCAGTATGAAAAGAGCTTCAATTTGAGCCCAAGGTCAAAGGTCATGGGTCAAGGTCACACCATAGCAACAAGGTAACCATCATAAAAAGTCCTTAGTTACCCTATATATTTAGAATCAGGATGAAGTATTTAGGTGGAATACATTATTTTAGAACCGGAAGTGACAATTTGTCCCTAGCAACGGTCACAAAAGTACTTAGCAACCATATGAAGTGTGAATAGGGATGACTTGCTTTAGTCAAATAACTAATTTTCATGACTGCTAGTGACATTTTGTGATGAGGAACAGACAAAACGTCAACAGAATCCCCTTATTTACCATACCGGGAAAGACCTCACATTTGTTCTTTGAACAAATGACCTTTCATAATATTATTACTTTTCTTCCGATCTAAAATTCAATTTAGTGCTGCCGAAAAGTTTCTTATCCGATTGAGCTGTAAATTTGGCGGTGTGATGGATACCCCGTGGGCTTTCTCCCATTCACCCTGTTAGCACGCCCCGTCAAAAATGAGGGCGTGGCAGGGACACCCCATGAAAACGTTGTTATCACATCTCCTCCTAAGGCACACAAAATGGTACAATAAAATGGACGCCGATTGCATCTGGGATCGATGTCCTCGAATTGTCGATAGGTAGAAAATCGCTGGGCGCAACCAGTAAAAAGTTACCAGTCGTGCAACTCCAACACCACTTTTTATGTAAAAATCGTAATTTCCCGTAAAACGATGCATCCCAGCTGTTTGAAACCCTCGCCATTCGCTTTAGAATGTCGATTTCAGTCTAAAAATGTCTCCCCGTAAGGTGCACGAGTCAATAAATCCTTAAAATCCCTCATTGTAACACGTGACCACCCCTCCCCCCAGCCACGTAAATTTCGTCTGTCGTGATGTCCGTTTCAGCCATCGTCAGTGAATGACAGTGTAAATCGTGTGTCAACAAGTTGTTCTAACTGTCCGAACTGCATTTTACCTGTAACAATAACAAATTGAAACAATTTCCGACGTCACTTTTTTGTGTATTCCATCGTCTGCTACGTGCCTCGTGTAATTATTTTACAGTGTGAAATTTCTCTGAAATAAATTTAAAAAGTCTTTTATTAATTGTCGGCTTGCTCCGTTGATAAAAATCCGTGCCGTGTCGTCCTGAAATAAACAATCACTGATCGTGCATCATGTCATATATAGGTCCGTTCAGACCATCGTAACTCCCTATTGTGATAAAATAAAACTATCTCCGTCATATTATATAACAATGTCACGTGACTCCATCTAGTTCATTTCTTTGCCTTTTACCATAAATCTGTTTTTCTTCACCTACAAGTCAAGAAAAGTCATTAAAATACGAAACATATAGTTAAAAACAGAAAAGTAAACAAACAAACAAATAAACAAAAAAACTGGTTCCCGGTTTTTATATTATCATAGTTGCATATAAAACTATGAACCCAAAAAGGGCCCAACTCTCCACCCAGGGACAGCATGTCAACAACAATATATCATGCTGGCCCTGGGGTGGAGGGGCCGGACCCTTTTTTTTTCTTCAATTTTGTAATTAGAACGTTCTAGAAACAATGGAATAGAAACCCCCAGGGGGGGGGGGGAGTAATACGGGTATATTACGATGTAAAACGATAGATTTTCACCCTCTGGGGCCTCTTGTTTAACGTTTAACGCCAGTTTTTCCTATAGAAACGATAACGAGGGAAAGACCTTCCTGTGCATTTGTTCTACTGAACAAATGTCCTTTTAATTATTATTATTATTCTTTTCTCTTTTCTTCCGCCAACTTATTTCGGTGTCTGGTTTTTTCACTTCGCGACATGTCGCTTTGATATTTTATATCTGATATCCGTTACCCATTGCGCTTTCGCAGTTCACCCTGACTGACCGCACCCTTTTCCTTTTAGGAGTTATCTGCCCTTTTACTAAAAAGCTTGTTCATGCTACTCGTCGTAAACCAAAAAAGATAGCAATACCAAACCTTTACCAAAATGTGTCCTATATCCTTGCGCAACTTTGGGAGAGATTGATTGAAGGGTTCTGACGACATCTTATAGGAGTTATCTCCCTTTATATAAAAGTAGTAAGTGATATTCAAACAAATCTCAACAACTAAAAGAGATAGAGGCCTGGGGTCTTCACCATAAATCATCTTGACCTTTGACCTTGAAAATGGACACAAGGTCAAAGGTCAAGGTCACGTTCTAAATTTTGACCTTTGCTTGTTCGCGCTACTCCTCTGAAATGGAAAAAGATAGATAAACAGTTATTGAGAGTAAAATGTTCGTCTTATTAAGACGCAACTTTGTTACCTTTGAAGCAAAGTAATTTGACTTCATTTTATAGGAGTTATCTCCCATTATATATGTAACTGATTGGTTTTTCACATGGTACTCATTAACTATTAATGATAGAGGGAAAGTAAAGAGTGCAAAATGTTGAACTTTTAAAGGATCAACTTTGTTACATTAACAGATAAAGGATTTGACTTCATTTTATAGGAGTTATCTCCCATTATATATGAAACTTATTGGTTTTTTACATGTTACTAATTAACTATTAATGATAAAGGGAAACGAAAGAGTGCAAAATGTTGGTCCCTTAAAGGAGCAACTTTGTTACATTTATAGTGAAAGGATTTGACTTCATTTTATAGGAGTTATCTCCCATTATATATTTAACTGATTGGTTTTTCACATGGTACTCATTTATTATTAATCATAGAGGGAAAGTAAAGAGTGCAAAATGTTGATCTCTTAAAGTAGCAACTTTGTTACATTTATAGGGAAAGGATTTGACTTCATTTTATAGGAGTTATCTCCCATTATATATGTAACTGATTGGTTTTTCACATGGTACTCATTAACTATTAACGATAGAGGGAAACAAAAGAGTGCAAAATGTTGATCTCTTAAAGGAGCAACTATGTTAAATTTACAGGGAAAGGATTTGACTTCATTTTATAGGAGTTATCTCCCATTATATGTGTAATTTATTAGTTTTTCACATGTAACTCATTAACTATTAATGATAAAGGGAAACGAAAGAGTGCAAAATGTTGGTCTCTTGAAGGAGCAACTTTGTTACATTTATAGGTAAAGGATTTGACTTCATTTTATAGGAGTTATCTCCCATTATATATTTAACTGATTGGTTTTTCACATGGTACTCATTTATTATTAATCATAGAGGGAAAGTAAAGAACGCAAAATGTTGATCTCTTAAAGGAGCAACTTTGTCACATTACAGGATAAGGATTTGAAAGTCATCTTATAGGAGTTATCTCCCATTATATAAGTTACTTATTGGTTTTTTACATGTTACTCATTAAGTATTAATGACAAAGGGAAAACTAAAGAGTGCAAAATGTTGGTCTTTTAAAGGAGCAACTTTTGTACATTTACAGGGAAAGGATTTGACTTTATTTTATAGGAGTTATCTCCCATTACATATGTAACTTATTGGTTTTTTACAGGTTACTCATTAACAATTAATAATAAAGGAAAACTAAAGAGTGCAAAATATTGCTCTCTTAAAAAATCAACTTTGTCACATTTACAGGAAGATGATTTGAGTTCATTTTATAGGAGTTATCTCCCATTATATATGTAATTTATTTGTTTTTCACTTGTAACTCATTAACCATTTATGATAGAGGCACGGGGTCTTCACCATAGACCCTCATGCCCTTTGACCTTGAAAACTTGCATGGGTCAAGGTCACGTACTAGTTTTTGACCTTTGCTATTTTCAAAGATATTGAAATTATTTTCTTCCTAAAATGTTCTATTAATAATTACGAGTAATTTAAGACATGCCGTGAAAAGTTGTATCAAAATTTTATAAGAGTTATCTCTCTTAGAATACCAATATGTAGCAAATAATACAAAATAATTTCTTTTTAAAATATTTATAGCAAAATTATAACATTTCGCAAAAAGTTGATTATTTTGAATGTCATCACGTAATACAAAATGAATATAAGTATGGAAAGACCCTCAAATGTTCAACCGAACAGTTGATCTTTAATTATTATTATTATTATTTTCTCTTTTCTTCCGCCAACTTATTTCGATGTCTGGTTTTTTCACTTCGCGACATGTTGCTTTGATATTTTATATATGATGTCGGTTACCCATTGCGCTTTCGCAGTTCACCCTGACTGACCGCACCCTTTTTCTTTACGGAGTTATCTCCCCTTTTACTAAAAAGCTTGTTCCTGCTACTCCTCCTAAACCAAAAAAGATTGCAATACCAAATGTTTACCAAAATGTGTCCTATATCCTTGCGCAACTTTGGGACAGATTGATTGAAGGGTTCTGACGACATCTTATAGGAGTTATCTCCCTTTAAATAAAAGTAGTAAGTGATATTCAAACAAATCTCAGCAACTAAATGAGATAGAGGCCTGGGGTCTTCACTTTAGACCATCATGACCTTTGACCTTGAAAATGGACACAAGGTCAAAGGTCAAGGTCACGTTCTAAATTTTGAAATTTGCTTGTGTCCGCTACTCCTTTGAACCGGTAAAAGATAGATAAACACTTATTGAGAGTAAAATATTTGTCTTATTAAGAAGCAACTTTGTCACATTTGGAGGGAAGTAATTTGACTAATTTTATAGGAGTTATCTCCCATTATATATGTAACTGATTGGTTTTTCACATGGTACTCATTAACTATTAATGATAAAATGTAACTAAAGAGTGCAAAATGTTGGTCTTTTAAACGAGCAACTTTGTCACATTTACAGGAAAAGGATTTGAAGTCATCCTATAGGAGTTATCTCCCATTATATTTGTAATTTATTAGTTTTTCACACGTTACTCATTAACTATTAATGATAAAGGGAAAGTAAAGAGTGCAAAATGTTGGTCTTTTACAGGAGCAACTTTGTTACATTTACATGGAAAGGATTTGACTTCATTTTATAGGAGTTATCTCCCATTATATATGTAACTGATTGGTTTTTCGTATGGTTCTCATTAACTATTAACGATAGAGGGAAACTAAAGAGTGAAAAATGTTGATCTCTTAAAGGAGCAACTTTGTTACATTTACAGGTAAAGGATTTGACTTCATTTTATAGGAGTTATCTCCCATTATATATGTAAATTATTGGTTTTTCACATGGTACTCATTAACTATTAATGATAGAGGGAAACTACAAAGTGCAAAATGTTGATCTTTTACAGGAGCAACTTTGTCACATTTGCAGAGAATTAATTTGACTTCATTTTATAGGAGTTATCTCCCATTATATATGTAACTGATTGGTTTTTCACATGGTACTCATTAACTATTAATGATAGAGGGAAACTAAAGAGTGCAAAATGTTGGTCCTTTAAAGGAGCAACTTTGTCACATTTACAGGGAAAGGATGTGACTTCATTTGATAGGAGTTATCTCCCATTATATATGTAACTGATTGGTTTTTAACATGGTACTCATTAACTATTAATGATAGTGGGAAACTAAAGAGTGCAAACTGTTGATCTCTTAAAGGAGCAACTTTGTCGAATTTTCAGGAAAAGTATTTAATGTCATCCTATAGGAGTTATCTCCCATTATATTTGTAATTTATTAGTTTTTCACACGTAACTCATTAACTTTTAATGATAAAGGGAAAGTAAAGAGTGCAAAATGTTGGTCTTTTACAGGAGCAACTTTGTTACATTTACAGAGAAAGGATTTGACTTCATTTTATAGGAGTTATCTCCCATTATATATGTAACTGATTGGTTTTCGTATGGTACTCATTAACTATTAATGATAGTGGGAAACTAAAGAGTGCAAAATGTTGATCTCTTAAAGGAGCAACTTTGTTACATTTACAGGTAAAGGATTTGACTTCATTTTATAGGAGTTATCTCCCATTATATTTGTAAATTATTGGTTTTTCACATGGTACTCATTAACTATTAATGATATAGGGAAACTAAAAAGTGCAAAATGTTGATCTTTTACAGGAGCAACTTTGTCACATTTGCAGGGAATTAATTTGACTTCATTTTATAGGAGTTATCTCCCATTATATGTGTAACTGATTGGTTTTTCACATGGTACTCATTAACTATTAATGATAGAGGGAAACTAAAGAGTGCAAAATGTTAATCTCTTAAAGGAGCAACTTTGTCACATTTACACAAAAAGGATTGGACTTCATTTGGGAGGAGTTACCTCCCATTATATAAGAAACTGATTTGTTTTTCACAAGTAACTCATTAACTATTAATGAGAAAGGGAAACTAAATAGTGCAAAATGTTGATCTTGTAATGGAGCAACTTTGTCACATTTACAGGAAAAGGATTTGAAGTCATCTTATAAGAGTTATCTCCCATTATATATATAACTGTTTGGTTTTTCGCAAGTAGCTCATTAACTTTTAATGATGAAGGGAAAGTAAAGAGTGCAAAATGTTGGTCTTTTAAGGGCGTAACTTTGACACATTTTAATCAAAAGGATTTGACTTCATTTAATAGGAGTTATATCCCATTATATATGTAACTGATTGGTTGTTCACATGTTACTCATTAACTATTAACGATAAAGGGAAAGTAAAGAGTTCAAATTGTTGATCTCTTAATGAGCAACTTTGTCATATTTACAGGAAAACGATTTGACTGCATTTATAGGAGTTCTCTCCCATTATATATGTAACTGATTGGTTTTCCACATGTTACTCATTAACAATTAACGATAAAGGGAAAGTAAAGAGTGCAAATTGTTGATCTCTTAATGAGCAACTTTGTCATATTTACAGGAAAACGATTTGACTGCATTTATAGGAGTTATCTCCAATTATATATGTAACTTATTGGTTTTTTAAATGTTACTCAATAACTATTAATGATAAAGGGAAACTAAAGAGTGCAAAATGTAGATCTCTTAAAGGAGCAACTTTGTCACATTAGCAGGGAATTAATTAGACTTCATTTTATAGGAGTTATCTCCAATTATATATGTAACTTATTGGTTTTTTAAATGTTACTCAATAACTATTAATGATAAAGGGAAACTAAAGAGTGCAAAATGTTGGTCTTTTAAATGAGCAACTTTTTTACATTGCAGTATACGGATTGGCCTTCATTTTATAGGAGTTATCTCCCATTATATATGTAACTGATTAGTTTTTCACTTATAACTCATTAACTATTAATGATAGAGGCATGGGGTCTTCACCATAGACCCTCATGCCCTTTGACCTTGAAAACTTGTATGGGTAAAGGTCACGTACTAATTTTTGACCTTTGCTATTTTTAAAGGTATTGAAATTATTTTCATCCTAAAATGTTCTATTACTAATTACCAGTAAATGAAGACATGACGTTAAAAGTTGTATTAAACTTTTATCAGAGTTATCTCTCTTAGAATGCCAAATCAGTAGCAAATAATATAAAATAATTTCTATTTTAAATATTTGTACCAAAGTAATAACATTTTGCAAAAAGATGATTATTTTAAATGTCATCATATAATACAAAATTAAAATTAATGTGGAAAGACCCTCAAATGTTCAACCGAACAGTTGATCTTTAATTATTATTATTATTATTCTTTTCTCTTTTCTTCCGCCAACTTATTTCGGTGTCTGGTTTTTTCACTTCGCGACATGTCGCTTTGATATTTTATATCTGATATCGGTTACCCATTGCGCTTTCGCAGTTCACCCTGACTGACCGCACTCTTTTCCTTTTAGGAGTTATCTCCCCTTTTACTAAAAAGCTTGTTCATGCTACTCCTCCTAAACCAAAAAAGATAGCAATACCAAACCTTTACCAAAATGTGTCCTATATCCTTGCGCAACTTTGGGACAGATTGATTGAAGGGTTATGACGACATCTTATAGGAGTTATCTCCCTTTAAATAAAATTAGTAAGTGATATTCAAACAAATCTCAACAACTAAAAGAGATAGAGTCCTGGGGTCTTCACCTTAGATCATCTTGATCTTTGACCTTGAAAATGGACACAAGGTCAAAGGTCAAGGTCACGTTCTAAATTTTGACATTTGCTTGTGTGCGCTACTCCTCTGAAACGGTAAAAGATAGATAAACACTTATTGAGAGTAAATTGTTCGCCTTATTAAGACGCAACTTTGTCACATTTGGAGCGAAGTAATTTGACTTCATTTTATAGGAGTTATCTCCCATTATATATGTAACTGATTGGTTTTTCACATGGTACTAATTAACTATTAATGATAGAGGGAAAGTAAAGAGTGCAAAATGTTGATCTCTTAAAGGAGCAACTTTCTTACGTTTAAAGGTAAAGGATTTGACTTCATTTTATAGGAGTTATCTCCCATTATATATGTAACTTATTGGTTTTTTACATGTTGCTCATTAACTATTAATGATAAAGGGAAACGAAAGAGTGCAAAATGTTGGCCTTTTAAAGGAGCAACTTTGTTACATTTATCGGGAAAGGATTTGACTTCATTTTATAGGAGTTATCTCCCATTATATATGTAACTGATTGGTTTTTCACATGGTACTCTTTAACTATTAATGATAGAGGGAAAGTAAAGAGTGCAAAATGTTGATCTCTTAAAGGAGCAACTTTGTTACATTAACAAGTAAAGGATTTGACTTCATTTTATAGGAGTTATCTCCCATTATATATGTAACTTATTGGTTTTTTACATGTTATTTATTAACTATTAATGATAAAGGGAAACGAAAGAGTGCAAAATGTTGGTATCTTAAAGGAGCAACTTTGGTACATTTATAGGGACAGATTTGACTTCATTTTATAGGAGTTATCTCCCATTATATATTTCACGATTGGTTTTGCACATGGTACTCATTAACTATTAATGATAGAGGGAAAGTAAAGAGTGCAAAATGTTGATCTCTTAAAGGAGCAACTTTTTAGCATTTGCAGTAAACGGTTTTGACTTCATTTTATAGGAGTTATCTCCCATTATATATGTAACTTATTGGTTTTTTACAAGTTACTCATTAACTATTAATGATAAAAGGAAACCAAAGGGTGCAAAATGTTGGTCTCTTAAAGGAGCAACTTTGTTACATATAGAGAAAGGATTTGACTTCATTTTATAAGAGTTATCTGCCATTATATATTTAACTGATTGGTTTTTCACATGGTACTCATTAACTATTAATGATAGAGGGAAACTAAAGAGTGCAAAATGTTGATCTCTTAAACTAACAACTTTCTCGCATTTACAGGAAAAGGATTTGACTTCATTTTATAGGAGTTATCTCCCATTATATATGTAACTTATTGGTTTTTCACTTGTAACTCATTAACTATTAATGATAGAGGAATGGGGTCTTCACCATAGACCATCATGCCCTTTGACCTTGAAAACTTGTATGGGTCAAGGTCACGTACTAGTTTTTGACCTTTGTTATTTTTAAAGATATTGAAATTATTTTCGTCCTAAAATGTTCTATTAATAATTACGAGTAAATAAAGACATGGTGTTAAAAGTTGTATAAAACTCTTATAAGAGTTATCTCTCTTAGAATGATAATCTGTAGCAAATAATATAAAATAATTTCTATTTTAAATATTTATAGCAAAGTTATAACATTTTGCAAAAAGATGATTATTTTTAATGTCATCATGTAATACAAAATTAAAATTTATATGGAAAGACCCTCAAATGTTCAACCGAACAGTTGATCTTTAATTAGGTCTATCCACCTTTCTGTGGAAAGACCTATAGTTATTGTTCTGATTATTATTATTATTCTTTTCTCTTTTCTTCCGCCAACTTATTTCGGTGTCTGGTTTTTTCACTTCGCGACATGTCGCTTTGATATTTTATATCTGATATCGGTTACCCATTGCGCTTTCGCAGTTCACCCTGACTGACCGCACCCTTTTCCTTTTAGGAGTTATCTCCCCTTTTACTAAAAAGCTTGTTCATGCTACTCCTCCTAAACCAAAAAAGATAGCAATACCAAACCTTTACCAAAATGTGTCCTATATACTTGCGCAACTTTGGGACAGATTGATTGAAGGGTTATGACGACATCTTATAGGAGTTATCTCCCTTTAAATAAAAGTAGTAAGTGATATTCAAACAAATCTCAACAACTAAAAGAGATAGAGGCCTGGGGTCTTCACTATAAATCATCTTGACCTTTGACCTTGAAAATGGACACAAGGTCAAAGGTCAAGGTCACGTTCTAAATTTTGACATTTGCTTGTTCGCGCTACTCCTCTGAAATGGTAAAAGATAGATAAACACTTATTGAGAGTAAAATGTTAGTCTTATTAAGACGCAACTTTGTCACATTTGAAGCGAAGTAATTTGACTTCATTTTATAGGAGTTATCTCCCATTATATATGTAACTGATTGGTTTTTCACATGGTACTCATTAACTATTAATGATAGAGGGAAAGTAAAGAGTGCAAAATGTTGATCTCTTCAAGAAGCAACTTTGTTACATTAACAGGTAAAGGATTTGACTTCATTTTATGGGAGTTATCTCCCATTATATATGTAACTTATTGGTTTTTTACATGTTACTTATTAAATATTAATGATAAAGGGAAACGAAAGAGTGCAAAATGTTGGTCTCTTAAAGGAACAACTTTGTTACATTTATATGGACAGGATTTGACTTCATTTTATAGGAGTTATCTCCCATTATATATTTAACGATTGGTTTTTCACATGGTACTCATTAACTATTAATGATAGAGGGAAAGTAAAGAGTGCAAAATGTTGATCTCTTAAAGGAGCAACTTATTAACATTTGCAGTAAACGGATTTGACTTCATTTTATAGGAGTTATCTCCCATTATATATGTTACTTATTGGTTTTTTACATGTTACTCATTAACTATTAATGATAAAGGGAAACGAAAGAGTGCAAAATGTTGGTCTCTTAAAGGAGCAACTTTGTTACCTTTTCAGGGAAAGGATTTGACTTCATTTTATAGGAGTTATCTCCCATTATATATGTAACTGATTGGTTTTTCACATGGTACCCATTAACTATTAATGATAAAGGGAAAGTAAAGAGTGCAAAATGTTGGTCTCTTAAAGGAGCAACTATGCTACATTTACAAGGAAAGGATTTGACTTCAATGTATAGGAGTTATCTCCCATTACATTTGTAATTTATTAGTTTTTCACATGTTACTCATTAACTATTAATGATAAGGGGAACGTAAAGAGTGCAAAATGTTGGTCTTTTACAGGAGCAACTTTGTTACATTGACAGGGAAAGGATTTGACTTCATTTTATAGGAGTTATCTCCCATTATATATGTAACTGATTGGTTTTTCGCATGGTACTCATTAACTATTAATGATAGAGGGAAACTAAAGAGTGCAAAATGTTGGTCTTTTAAAGGAGCAACTTTTTTATTTTTGCAGTAAACGGATTTGACATCATTTTATAGGAGTTATCTCCCATTACATATGTTACTTATTGGTTTTTCACAAGTAACTCGTTAACTATTAATGACAAAGGGAAACTAAAGAGTGCAAAATGTTGCTCTCTTAAAAAAGCAACTTTGTTACATTTACAGGAAGATGATTTGACTTCATTTTATAGGAGTTATCTCCCATTATATATGTAACTTATTTGTTTTTCACTTGTAACTCATTAACCATTTATGATAGAGGCACGGGGTCTTCACCATAGACCCTCATGCCCTTTGACCTTGAAAACTTGCATGGGTTAAGGTCACGTACTAGTTTTTGACCTTTGCTATTTTCAAAGATATTGAAATGATTTTCTTCCTAAAATGTTCTATTAATAATTACGAGTAATTTAAGACATGCCGCGAAAAGTTGTATCACAATTTTATAAGAGTTATCTCTCTTAGAATACCAATATGTAGCAAATAATACAAAATAATTTCTTTTTTAAATATTTATAGCAAAATTATAACATTTCGCAAAAAGTTGATTATTTTGAATGTCATCACGTAATACAAAATGAATATAAGTATGGAAAGACCCTCAAATGTTCAACCGAACAGTTGATCTTTAATTATTATTATTATTATTTTCTCTTTTCTTCTGCCAACTTATTTCGCTGTCTGTTTTTTTCACTTCGCGACATGTCGCTTTGATATTTTATATCTGATATCGGTTACCCAATGCACTTTCGCAGTTCACCCTGACTGACTGCACCCTTTTCCTTTATGGAGTTATCTCCCCTTTCACTATAAATCTTGTTCCTGCTACTCCTCCTAAACCACAAAAGATAGCAACACCAAACCTTTACCAAAATGTGTCTTATATCCTAGCGCAACTTTGGGACAGATTGATTGAAGGGTTTTGACGACATCTTATAGGAGTTATCTCCCTTTAAATAAAAGTAGTAAGTGATATTCAAACAAATTTCAATAACTAAAAGAGATAGAGGCCTGGGGTCTTCACCATTGATCATCTTGTCCTTTGACCTTGAAAATGGACACAAGGTCAAAGGTCAAGGTCACATTCTAAATTTTGACATTTGCTTGTGTCCGCTACTCCTTTGAAACGGTAAAAGATAGATAAACACTTATTGAGAGTAAAATGTTCGTCTTATTAAGACGCAACTTTGTCACATTTGGACCGAAGTAATTTGACTTCATTTTATAGGAGTTATCTCCCATTATATATGTAATTGATTGGTTTTTCACATCTAACTCATTAACTATTAATGATAAAGGGAAACTAAAGAGTGCAAAATGTTGATCTTTTAAAGGAGCAAATTTGTCACATTTACAGGAAAAGTATTTGACTTTATTTTATAGGAGTTATCTCCCATTATATATGTAACTTGTTGGTTTTTTACAAGTAACTCATTAACTATTAAAGATAGTGGGAAACAAAAGAGTGCAATATGTTGATCTTTTAAAGGAGCAACTTTGTCACATTTACAGGAAAAGGATTTGAAGACATGTTATAGGAGTTATCTCCCATTATATATGTAACTTATTGGTTTTTCACTTGTAACTCATTAACTATTAATGATAGAGGGACACCATTAAGTGCAAAATGTTGATCTCTTAAAGGAGCAACCTTGTCACATTCACAGGATAAGGATTTGAAGTCATCTTATAGGAGTTATCTCCCATTATATATGTAACTTATTGTTTTTTTACATGTTATTTATTAACTATTAATGATAAAGGGAAACGAAAGAGTGCAAAATGATGGTATCTTAAAGGAGCAACTTTGTTACATTTATAGGGACAGGATTTGACTTCATTTTATAGGAGTTATCTCCCATTATATATTTAACGATTGGTTTTGCACATGGTACTCATTAACTATTAATGATAGAGGGAAAGTAAAGAGTGCAAAATGTTGATCTCTTAAAGGAGCAACTTTTTAGCATTTGCAGTAAACGGTTTTGACTTCATTTTATAGGAGTTATCTCCCATTATAGATGTTACTTATTGGTTTTTTACATGTTACTCATTAACTATTAATGATAAAGGGAAACGAAAGAGTGCAAAATGTTGGTCTCTTAAAGGAGCAACTTTGTTACATTTGCAGGGAAAGGATTTGACTTCATTTTATAGGAGTTATCTCCCATTATATATGTAACTGATTGGTTTTTCACATGGTACCCATTAACTATTAATGCTAAAGGGAAAGTAAAGAGTGCAAAATGTTGGTCTCTTAAAGGAGCAACTATGTTACATTTACAGGGAAAGGATTTGACTTCATTTAATAGGAGTTATCTCCCATTATATATGTAACTTATTGGTTTTTTACAAGTTACTCATTAACTATTAATGATAAAAGGAAACCAAACGGTGCAAAATGTTGGTCTCTTAAAGGAGCAACTTTGTTACATATAGAGAAAGGATTTGACTTCATTTTATAAGAGTTATCTGCCATTATATATTTAACTGATTGGTTTTTCACATGGTACTCATTAACTATTAATGATAGAGCGAAACTAAAGAGTGCAAAATGTTGATCTCTTAAACTAACAAGTTTCTCACATTTACAGGAAAAGGATTTGACTTCATTTTATAGGAGTTATCTCCCATTATATATGTAACTTATTTTTTTTCACTTGTAACTCATTAACTATTAATGATAGAGGAATGGGGTCTTCACCATAGACCCTCATGCCCTTTGACCTTGAAAACTTGTATGGGTCAAGGTCACGTACTAGTTTTTATTACATTTGCTATTTTTAAAGATAATGAAATTATTTTCGTCTTAAAATGTTCTATTAATAATTACGAGTAAATAAAGACATGGCGTTAAAAGTTGTAGAAAACTTTTATAAGAGTTATCTCTCTTAGAATGCCAATCTGTAGCAAATAATATAAAATAATTTCTATTTTAAATATTTATAGCAAAGATATAACATTTTGCAAAAAGATGATTATGATGTACTAGTTTTTGACCTTTGTTATTTTTAAAGATATTGAAATTATTTTCGTCCTAAAATGTTCTATTAATAATTACGAGTAAATAAAGACATGGTGTTAAAAGTTGTATAAAACTCTTATAAGAGTTATCTCTCTTAGAATGATAATCTGTAGCAAATAATATAAAATAATTTCTATTTTAAATATTTATAGCAAAGTTATAACATTTTGCAAAAAGATGATTATTTTTAATGTCATCATGTAATACAAAATTAAAATTTATATGGAAAGACCCTCAAATGTTCAACCGAACAGTTGATCTTTAATTAGGTCTATCCACCTTTCTGTGGAAAGACCTATAGTTATTGTTCTGATTATTATTATTATTCTTTTCTCTTTTCTTCCGCCAACTTATTTCGGTGTCTGGTTTTTTCACTTCGCGACATGTCGCTTTGATATTTTATATCTGATATCGGTTACCCATTGCGCTTTCGCAGTTCACCCTGACTGACCGCACCCTTTTCCTTTTAGGAGTTATCTCCCCTTTTACTAAAAAGCTTGTTCATGCTACTCCTCCTAAACCAAAAAAGATAGCAATACCAAACCTTTACCAAAATGTGTCCTATATCCTTGCGCAACTTTGGGACACATTGATTGAAGGGTTATGACGACATCTTATAGGAGTTATCTCCCTTTAAATAAAAGTAGTAAGTGATATTCAAACAAATCTCAACAACTAAAAGAGATAGAGGCCTGGGGTCTTCACTATAAATCATCTTGACCTTTGACCTTGAAAATGGACACAAGGTCAAAGGTCAAGGTCACGTTCTAAATTTTGACATTTGCTTGTTCGCGCTACTCCTCTGAAATGGTAAAAGATAGATAAACACTTATTGAGAGTAAAATGTTAGTCTTATTAAGACGCAACTTTGTCACATTTGAAGCGAAGTAATTTGACTTCATTTTATAGGAGTTATCTCCCATTATATATGTAACTGATTGGTTTTTCACATGGTACTCATTAACTATTAATGATAGAGGGAAAGTAAAGAGTGCAAAATGTTGACCTCTTCAAGAAGCAACTTTGTTACATTAACAGGTAAAGGATTTGACTTCATTTTATGGGAGTTATCTCCCATTATATATGTAACTTATTGGTTTTTTACATGTTACTTATTAAATATTAATGATAAAGGGAAACGAAAGAGTGCAAAATGTTGGCCTCTTAAAGGAACAACTTTGTTACATTTATATGGACAGGATTTGACTTCATTTTATAGGAGTTATCTCCCATTATATATTTAACGATTGGTTTTTCACATGGTACTCATTAACTATTAATGATAGAGGGAAAGTAAAGAGTGCAAAATGTTGATCTCTTAAAGGAGCAACTTATTAACATTTGCAGTAAACGGATTTGACTTCATTTTATAGGAGTTATCTCCCATTATATATGTTACTTATTGGTTTTTTACATGTTACTCATTAACTATTAATGATAAAGGGAAACGAAAGAGTGCAAAATGTTGGTCTCTTAAAGGAGCAACTTTGTTACCTTTTCAGGGAAAGGATTTGACTTCATTTTATAGGAGTTATCTCCCATTATATATGTAACTGATTGGTTTTTCACATGGTACCCATTAACTATTAATGATAAAGGGAAAGTAAAGAGTGCAAAATGTTGGTCTCTTAAAGGAGCAACTATGCTACATTTACAAGGAAAGGATTTGACTTCAATGTATAGGAGTTATCTCCCATTACATTTGTAATTTATTAGTTTTTCACATGTTACTCATTAACTATTAATGATAAGGGGAACGTAAAGAGTGCAAAATGTTGGTCTTTTACAGGAGCAACTTTGTTACATTGACAGGGAAAGGATTTGACTTCATTTTATAGGAGTTATCTCCCATTATATATGTAACTGATTGGTTTTTCGCATGGTACTCATTAACTATTAATGATAGAGGGAAACTAAAGAGTGCAAAATGTTGGTCTTTTAAAGGAGCAACTTTTTTATTTTTGCAGTAAACGGATTTGACATCATTTTATAGGAGTTATCTCCCATTACATATGTTACTTATTGGTTTTTCACAAGTAACTCGTTAACTATTAATGACAAAGGGAAACTAAAGAGTGCAAAATGTTGCTCTCTTAAAAAAGCAACTTTGTTACATTTACAGGAAGATGATTTGACTTCATTTTATAGGAGTTATCTCCCATTATATATGTAACTTATTTGTTTTTCACTTGTAACTCATTAACCATTTATGATAGAGGCACGGGGTCTTCACCATAGACCCTCATGCCCTTTGACCTTGAAAACTTGCATGGGTCAAGGTCACGTACTAGTTTTTGACCTTTGCTATTTTCAAAGATATTGAAATGATTTTCTTCCTAAAATGTTCTATTAATAATTACGAGTAATTTAAGACATGCCGCGAAAAGTTGTATCACAATTTTATAAGAGTTATCTCTCTTAGAATACCAATATGTAGCAAATAATACAAAATAATTTCTTTTTTAAATATTTATAGCAAAATTATAACATTTCGCAAAAAGTTGATTATTTTGAATGTCATCACGTAATACAAAATGAATATAAGTATGGAAAGACCCTCAAATGTTCAACCGAACAGTTGATCTTTAATTATTATTATTATTATTTTCTCTTTTCTTCCGCCAACTTATTTCGCTGTCTGGTTTTTTCACTTCGCGACATGTCGCTTTGATATTTTATATCTGATATCGGTTACCCAATGCACTTTCGCAGTTCACCCTGACTGACTGCACCCTTTTCCTTTATGGAGTTATCTCCCCTTTCACTATAAATCTTGTTCCTGCTACTCCTCCTAAACCACAAAAGATAGCAACACCAAACCTTTACCAAAATGTGTCTTATATCCTAGCGCAACTTTGGGACAGATTGATTGAAGGGTTTTGACGACATCTTATAGGAGTTATCTCCCTTTAAATAAAAGTAGTAAGTGATATTCAAACAAATTTCAATAACTAAAAGAGATAGAGGCCTGGGGTCTTCACCATTGATCATCTTGTCCTTTGACCTTGAAAATGGACACAAGGTCAAAGGTCAAGGTCACATTCTAAATTTTGACATTTGCTTGTGTCCGCTACTCCTTTGAAACGGTAAAAGATAGATAAACACTTATTGAGAGTAAAATGTTCGTCTTATTAAGACGCAACTTTGTCACATTTGGAGCGAAGTAATTTGACTTCATTTTATAGGAGTTATCTCCCATTATATATGTAATTGATTGGTTTTTCACATCTAACTCATTAACTATTAATGATAAAGGGAAACTAAAGAGTGCAAAGTGTTGATCTTTTAAAGGAGCAAATTTGTCACATTTACAGGAAAAGTATTTGACTTTATTTTATAGGAGTTATCTCCCATTATATATGTAACTTGTTGGTTTTTTACAAGTAACTCATTAACTATTAAAGATAGTGGGAAACAAAAGAGTGCAATATGTTGATCTTTTAAAGGAGCAACTGTGTCACATTTACAGGAAAAGGATTTGAAGACATGTTATAGGAGTTATCTCCCATTATATATGTAACTTATTGGTTTTTCACTTGTAACTCATTAACTATTAATGATAGAGGGACACCATTAAGTGCAAAATGTTGATCTCTTAAAGGAGCAACCTTGTCACATTCACAGGATAAGGATTTGAAGTCATCTTATAGGAGTTATCTCCCATTATATATGTAACTTATTGTTTTTTTACATGTTATTTATTAACTATTAATGATAAAGGGAAACGAAAGAGTGCAAAATGATGGTATCTTAAAGGAGCAACTTTGTTACATTTATAGGGACAGGATTTGACTTCATTTTATAGGAGTTATCTCCCATTATATATTTAACGATTGGTTTTGCACATGGTACTCATTAACTATTAATGATAGAGGGAAAGTAAAGAGTGCAAAATGTTGATCTCTTAAAGGAGCAACTTTTTAGCATTTGCAGTAAACGGTTTTGACTTCATTTTATAGGAGTTATCTCCCATTATAGATGTTACTTATTGGTTTTTTACATGTTACTCATTAACTATTAATGATAAAGGGAAACGAAAGAGTGCAAAATGTTAATCTCTTAAAGGAGCAACTTTGTTACATTTGCAGGGAAAGGATTTGACTTCATTTTATAGGAGTTATCTCCCATTATATATGTAACTGATTGGTTTTTCACATGGTACCCATTAACTATTAATGCTAAAGGGAAAGTAAAGAGTGCAAAATGTTGGTCTCTTAAAGGAGCAACTATGTTACATTTACAGGGAAAGGATTTGACTTCATTTAATAGGAGTTATCTCCCATTATATATGTAACTTATTGGTTTTTTACAAGTTACTCATTAACTATTAATGATAAAAGGAAACCAAACGGTGCAAAATGTTGGTCTCTTAAAGGAGCAACTTTGTTACATATAGAGAAAGGATTTGACTTCATTTTATAAGAGTTATCTGCCATTATATATTTAACTGATTGGTTTTTCACATGGTACTCATTAACTATTAATGATAGAGGGAAACTAAAGAGTGCAAAATGTTGATCTCTTAAACTAACAAGTTTCTCACATTTACAGGAAAAGGATTTGACTTCATTTTATAGGAGTTATCTCCCATTATATATGTAACTTATTTTTTTTCACTTGTAACTCATTAACTATTAATGATAGAGGAATGGGGTCTTCACCATTGACCCTCATGCCCTTTGACCTTGAAAACTTGTATGGGTCAAGGTCACGTACTAGTTTTTTTTACATTTGCTATTTTTAAAGATAATGAAATTATTTTCGTCTTAAAATGTTCTATTAATAATTACGAGTAAATAAAGACATGGCGTTAAAAGTTGTAGAAAACTTTTATAAGAGTTATCTCTCTTAGAATGCCAATCTGTAGCAAATAATATAAAATAATTTCTATTTTAAATATTTATAGCAAAGATATAACATTTTGCAAAAAGATGATTATTTTAAATGTCATCATGTAATACAAAATTAAAATTAATACGGAAATACCCTCAAATGTTCAACCGAACAGTTGATCTTTAATTATTATTATTATTATTTTCTCTTTTCTTCCGCCAACTTATTTCGATGTCTGGTTTTTTCACTTCGCGACATGTCGCTTTGATATTTTATATATGATGTCGGTTACCCATTGCGCTTTCGCAATTCACCCTGACTGACCGCACCCTTTTTCTTTACGGAGTTATCTCCCCTTTTACTAAAAAGCTTGTTCCTGCTACTCCTCCTAAACCAAAAAAGATAGCAATACCAAATCTTTACCAAAATGTGTCCTATATCCTTGCGCAACTTTGTGACAGATTGATTGAAGGGTTCTGACGACATCTTATAGGAGTTATCTCCCTTTAAATAAAAGTAGTAAGTGATATTCAAACAAATCTCAACAACTAAAAGAGATAGAGGCCTGGGGTCTTCACTTCAGACCATCATGACCTTTGACCTTGAAAATGGACACAAGGTCAAAAGTCAAGGTCACGTTCTAAATTTTGACATTTGCCTGTGTCCGCTACTCCTTTGAAACGGTAAAGGATTGATAAACACTTATTGAGAGTAAAATGTTTGTCTTATTAAGACGCAACTTTGTCACATTTGGAGGGAAGTAATTTGACTTCATTTTATAGGAGTTATGTCATAATGTATATGTAACTTACTGGTTTTTTACATGTTACTCATTAACTATTAATGATAGAGGGAAACTAAAGAGTGCAAATTGTTGGTCTTTTAAAGGAGCAACTTTTTTACATTGCAGGGAAAGGATTTGACTTCATTTTATAGGAGTTATCTCCCATTATATATGTAACTTATTGGTTTTTCACTTGTAACTCATTAACTATTAATGATAGAGGAATGGGGTCTTCACCATAGACCATCATGCCCTTTGACCTTGAAAACTTGTATGGGTCAAGGTCACGTACTAGTTTTTGACCTTTGTTATTTTTAAAGATATTGAAATTATTTTCGTCTTAAAATGTTCTATTAATAATTACGAGTAAATAAAGACATGGTGTTAAAAGTTGTATAAAACTCTTATAAGAGTTATCTCTCTTAGAATGCCAATCTGTAGCAAATAATATAAAATAATTTCTATTTTAAATATTTATAGCAAAGTTATAACATTTTGCAAAAAGATGATTATTTTTAATGTCATCATGTAATACAAAATTAAAATTTATATGGAAAGACCCTCAAATGTTCAACCGAACAGTTGATCTTTAATTATTATTATTATTATTTTCTCTTTTCTTCCGCCAACTTATTTCGCTGTCTGGTTTTTTCACTTCGTGACATGTCGCTTTGATATTTTATATCAGATATCGGTTACCCAATGCACTTTCGCAGTTCACCCTGACTGACTGCACCCTTTTCCTTTATGGAGTTATCTCCCCTTTCACTATAAATCTTGTTCCTGCTACTCCTCCTAAACCACAAAAGATAGCAACACCAAACCTTTACCAAAATGTGTCTTATATCCTAGCGCAACTTTGGGACAGATTGATTGAAGGGTTTTGACGACATCTTATAGGAGTTATCTCCCTTTAAATAAAAGTAGTAAGTGATATTCAAACAAATCTCAATAACTAAAAGAGATAGAGGCCTGGGGTCTTCACCATTGATCATCTTGTCCTTTGACCTTGAAAATGGACACAAGGTCAAAGGTCAAGGTCACATTCTAAATTTTGACATTTGCTTGTGTCCGCTACTCCTTTGAAACGGTAAAAGATAGATAAACACTTATTGAGAGTAAAATGTTCGTCTTATTAAGACGAAACTTTGTCACACTTGGAGCGAAGTAATTTGACTTCATTTTATAGGAGTTATCTCCCATTATATATGTAATTGATTGGTTTTTCACATCTAACTCATTAACTATTAATGATAAAGGGAAACTAAAGAGTGCAAAATGTTGATCTTTTAAAGGAGCAACTTTGTCACATTTACAGGAAAAGGATTTGACTTTATTTTATAGGAGTTATCTCCCATTATATATGTAACTTGTTGGTTTTTTACAAGTAACTCATTGACTATTAAAGATAGAGGGAAACAAAAGAGTGCAATATGTTGATCTTTTAAAGGAGCAACTTTGTCACATTTACAGGAAAAGGATTTGAAGACATGTTATAGGAGTTATCTCCCATTATATATGTAACTTATTGGTTTTTCACTTGTAACTCATTAACTATTAATGATAGAGGGACACCATTAAGTGCAAAATGTTGATCTCTTAAAGGAGCAACCTTGTCACATTCACAGGATAAGGATTTGAAGTCATCTTATAGGAGTTATCTCCCATTATATATGTAAATTATTGGTTTTTCACATGTAACTCATTACCTATTAACGATAGAGGGAAACCAAAGGGTACAAAATGTTGATCTCTTAATGGAGCAACTTTGTCACATTTACAGAAAAAGGATTTGACTTCATTTTATAGGAGTTATCTCCCATTATATATGTAACTTATTGGTTTTTCACAAGTAACTACTCATTAACTAATAATGATAAAGATAAACTAAAGAGTGCAAAATGTTGATCTTGTAAAGGAGCAACTTTGTCTCATTTACAGGAAAAGGATTTGAATAATCTTATAGGAGTTATCTCCCATTATATATGTAATTTATTGGTTTTTCACTTGTAACTCATTAACTGTTAATGTTAAAGGCATGGGGTCTTCACCATAAACCTCATGCCCTTTGACCTTGAAAACTGGCATGGGTCAAGGTCACGTACTAGTTTTTGACCTTCGCTATTTTCAAAGATATTGAAATGATTTTCTTCCTAAAATGTTCCATTAATAATTACGAGTAAATTAAAACATGCCGTGAAAAGTCGTATCAAAATTTTATAAGAGTCATCTCTCTTAGAATGCCAATCTGTAGCAAATAATACAAAATAATTTCTTTTTTAAATATTTATCGCAAACTTATAACATTTCGCAAAAAGTTGATTATTTTGAATGTCATCACGTAATACAAAATTAAAATTAATGTGGAAAGACCCTCAAATGTTCAACCGAACAGTTGATCTTTAATTTATAAAGTTCTTATATTTAAATATAAACTCATTGGTATTAATAGTATGGAAGTCATCCAATTTTGTCTCGGTTAAGCACACTATGTCGAAGTCTGTTAACAATGATTTAAATTCGGGATTACGAAAGCCCAGAAGGCTCATTCGAAATTCGAGAATCAAAATTCGAAATTCGAGATTCGAAATTCGAAATTCAATATAGTTATAACCAATCAGATTGCGTGTGACATAATCGTCTACCAATCAGAATAGTTCTTATATATTCGAAATTCGAGATTCGAGATTCGAAATTCGAAATTCGAGATTAGAAATTCGAAAATCGAGATTCGAAATTCGAAAATCGAGATTCTAAATTCGAAATTCAATATAGTTTTAGCCAATCAGATTGCGTGGGACATAATCTCTACCAATCAGAATTCCTTGGTTATATCGAAACTACATAAAATTTGGTTGAGTAGTTTTAGGGGAGTTAAAGCGAAAACCATGATTATTGAGGATTACTGAAAATTTCTAAGTTCAAAGAGCCATAACTACCATATAAATTTAGGAATCAACAATTCCTGATAATATGCACAACTACATATATGGTGTACTAGTTATATACCAAGTTTCATAACATTTTGTATAGTACTGAGTAGTTTCAGAGGATTTGTGCTGACAAAATAATTAATGGGTATTTTCAGCACATTTCTAAGTTAAAAGGGCCAAAAAAAAAAGGCCAGTGGCGATCGGATCCAGAAATTTCGAAAAAGGGGGGGGGGGGGGCACTGTATGGCCAAGGGGGCCCACTTTGGTCATGCTTCAATGATTTCCTATATATCCAACCAAATTTTTCCGTCAAAAGGGAGGGCCCCCTCTTGATCCACCCCTGATAGCCCCCACACAAAATTTGAGGACCAAAATGCCCTGGTAACATGCACAACCACATATGGTGTACTTCCTACACACCAAGTTTTGTTGAATTCCGTTTTACATGTACATTCTTGTTTCTTGATTTTTAAAATCCAGATGTTATTGTGAATTGAATTAATTTGATAAAATAACAAATAAAGCTTATAAATTTGATTTTTTTAACAAAACCATGTTGAACAAGTCATTCTTTGACAAAGATGTTGACGGTTAAAACACCAAATAAACATAATAGCACGTGGCTACGTTTATATAAGAACTATTCTGATTGGTAGACGATTATGTTACACACAATCTGATTGGTTATAACTATATTGAATTTCGAATTTCGAATCTCGAATTTCGAATTTCGAATCTCGAGTTTCGAATCTCGAATCTCGAATTTCGAATTTCGAGTTTCGAATATCGAATATCGAATATCGAATATCGAATATCGAATGAGCCTTCTGGGCTTTCGTATTACGAAATAGTTGAGTCTATTTTTGACACCGCACACATTTAATGATAAAACTTGCAGTGCATTTCTTTTGTCCGAGTTGATTTGATCCCGGCTATTGTCAAGGTCGTCTGTTCCATCTAAGTAATCAGATTTACTACAGTTATGTAATCCTCCGTGGTGTTCCTAATAAAACATAGCACTTTCGTCATCGTCGTCGAGGGGGCTCCTGCGGGGGTGTTGTTTCGGTCGCGCACCTTGTTTTTCATATATTATGTTTCTACTGAGTCTGGTACGTTGTAGAAACTTTAAATTGGTGATTGTTGACTATAACTTTGACTTGGGACGTTTTGAAAAGGTGGGTAAGTTCCACCAGTAAATATTGGCGAGCCATTGGATTCACGTTATTTGCAGCATTCATTTTCGGGTCAAGGTCTTTGTTTTTGTTTACATTTAATATACTGAGTTCGTGTTTACAGTTTTGTTTACCTGGCTTTTCACTGCTTGTGATTTGATTTTCTGACCTTTTTCTTTTCTTTTCATTTTTTCCTTTGGTTTTCGAATTCATAAGCTTGTAGGCTTGTTTAAAAGTTTAAACGTCATATAAATTGTTACTAATTTCACCCGCATAACATCCTTTGCAACACTTTTTTCACATATTTTTATCCTTGAAAATTCAAACCGACCATCTTTGTTCACACATGCGCACTTCTTCAACATGCTCCGACTACAGTCATCCGCGTCGCCCTTTAATTAACATTTGTTATTATTCACGATCGTGCTTCAATCAATATACGTCCATAACCGACGACGGTCTCCCTAGGAAAGAAAATATAAACCGATCTCCGCGGTAATATAAAGGTAAGTCACGTGACATCATATCAACAATTATTCTTGTTTTTAATAAAATCAAAATTTAGCATTCCTGGCAGTTTAGAAAACACACTGAAATACAAAATATACCGTTAAAACAGAAAAAAAGAAAGACATCAATGGTTAGGGAGGTAAGCTCAAAGTATTATGCTAGTTGACATTCTCGGTGGGGTTCCGTTTATAGCCAGTTTTCTATTAAAATGAAAAGTGGATATACAATCACTGGCGAGAAATAACAGTCCGAAAACCAAGTTTTCGTATTTGTAAGTCACTATCGTATAAAGCACGATACTTTGTGCTAAATGTGTTCGTACAGGACCTTTCTTTAACTTTCGCAATTTCTTTAACTTTCAAAATTAACTCATAAAAAAATTACAACGGGGTAAAAGACAGAAAATTTATTACCTCCGTGGCGTAACGAACACATATAGTTTGCTACAGATAAGCTTTATGCATATTAATTGACACTGATGACCACATCAGGACAGCTTTGAATAAAAAACTTGCAGGTTATTTCTCGGCATGGACGTGCATATTCACATGTAACTGATTATTTACCAGTTCGATATTCAAATTTGACGCTGTTGGGCTCCCTTACATACCAAACCTTGCCATATGTATAAAATTCCCCTAGGTAGTATGTACAGCAATATTATACATTTTTTAATCTTGTGTTTGATAATATGTATTTATTAATATCGAATATCAAACCCACTGCTAGCAGCGAGTTCGATATTCGAATGTCGAATATCGAATATCGAACCCACTGCTAACTTCACACCCGTAGCGTAGGAATATCTTATAGGCGCCTATGAACTGTTAAATGTGTATACAATGTGTGTCATATAGAATACTTGTAAGGACAACTGCCTTGCGCTCCTTTATATTAATCTGAGTGGTGACTCAGTAGTCTAGTTAGTTAGCCATGTTGTTTCGATTACAGCCGTGGCAACGCATGCTTTCGAGTTCAAATCAGACTTCTGGCAAGGTAAAAAAAGGACATAAAGTAAGAGTTGCAAATACAGTTGCTAGATTTGATAAATTTTACATGAGTATTATTTACAGGCTATTGCAACATTCTGGTTGAGATAGAATCAAATTAAAGCAGATATATAACCCCCGGAAAACATAACTCCGTTTGATACAGAGATTAAGGCTTGACATCACATAATCATGCTAAACGAAATGAGCATCTTATAGAGCTTGGCTGTACACAGCTCATGCCATTGAAGTCATTTATTCAAATTTGTGACGAGAAAAGTTCATGCTGTATTACAGGCTAACGGTCTTTCGGAATTTTCTCCCGTTCGGATGCAAGAACCTTGTACGATTTCGCACTGTTTTAGGTGCTAGTCAGCTGCGGGATAACATTTGATTATTTTGATCTCATCTTTGGGGAAATAACGTTTACGTTGTAGATAAAAGTCAAAAGCAGCACGAGCTGTTGACTTGCAGAGACATCATCTGAATGCGATGGACATTAATGTTATAATTTTGACATTTAAGTCTGAACAATTAGTTCAGGGTAATGTGACGCTTTCCGCAGTATTTAAAATAAAGATGCTGAAAATTTCCGCATAATACGTTAAGTGTATACTATCAGTTCATCTATAATTGGTATTTACAAATGAAATTGAAGACAATTGAAGATGCTTTCTTGATGCGGTAATTAAACCAGAAATTGCGTGCTTGTTTATTTTTTCATTTGACATGTTGGATGTATACATGTTAGTATATACAGTACTTGCACCCGTAAACGTAACACTTTGACTGATTGCCAACGGATTTTAGAACGCTGGCGGATCGCTGACTGATTGCTGACGAATACATCCGTCCAAAATTATGAATCCGTCATTACATTGGTAACCGTCAGAGGGCGATCCAGAATCCTTTATGTAATTATATGCATAAATCGGTCAGTTTATTGACGGATACGTATAACTTAATAATTACATAATTATATATATTCTATTTTCTTTATATTACATAATTAAGCAAATTTTTCAAAGCTTCACATCTCTGCGGGTCGAGCCTTTTTAACCTACAAAAAAATCTCTGTTCGATTTAAAGCGCATCAGTAGCGACGAGGTAAATGTTTTATTTTCGTAATCCATGATCGATCCTCTTTTTTATTTCCACGACTGGTGATTTCGGCTTATTATATTTTCTGTGACCTGGTTCATGTATATTTGTTTGTCGTTAATATTAGGCCGACCAGTCCACCCAATCAGTACCAGATTTATTTCACATTTAGCAAAGGACACTGCCTTTTTTGACAGAATAATTTTTACATGCAGTTAAATAGAAAAAACAAAGTACTTAAATGTATGCCTGCACGTTTTTAAATAGTTAACACCATTTTTAAATTCAATCATAAAACTGTTATGTATAAAACTATTGTTGTACTGGTTGAACAAGCATTATCAATCAAAACACATTGTTTACTAAACATAAAGTTGAAAATATTGTAAAATATACAGCGATTCTTGTCGCAAGTTTTATCTGACATGCAACAAAAGTAGTTAAAAAAGTATACTTACAATTAATTACAATTACGCTGGATTGTTTGATTTTTAGGGTTTTCAGCAACATTTAAGTTATTTCCAGTTTTTATTGGGGATGGGGTGGCAGGAAGCCAGAGTACAGATTAAAAAGAACATTCCTTGTCAATTAAGTTGGAGTCGGGCACACCCTACCTGCAGTAATTCAAAAATCCGCAACCTGTTGACAGGCATGTGAATCAGCCACCGAGGCCACAATAACGCTTGGGAGAAAAGTCTGCGAATACTGCCATTTAGAGTAAAAATGTGTTACAGATAGATACGTTTTATGGTACGAAATAGTAATTTTTTTAATGAAACGTCATTAATTCTTGTCTATAAAAATCGGTTTAAACATTGTCATTACAGTACCGATAAAACAGAACCTTTTAAAACTTGCCCTTAAAAAGAGCGTCCTTCAATTTGAATGATGATTATTTCATTGATTGATTGATTTGATGTTTGCTTACTTCCAGCGAGTAGTATTTCAGCTTTATTCAGGACGAAAACAAGTTAAAAAACAATCAATTAGAGAAAGATTGACCAAAGGGCAAAAATTTTGAATGCCACTGGAAAAATATAGGGTATGGGTAGGGGCAGAAAATTTACCTGTTTGAGCTTACTCTTTTTCGAAACCTACAAAAGAGATCCTTATCATGCAAGGATCGTAGCACTATCTAAACACGTCACACACTATGGTCCGCTGCCAGGCTCTTCCGTATTATAACCTGAAACCCCCCCCCCAACGAGAGGGCGTACCCTATCCGCCACCTAAGGATGTGAACTGCTCTGTGAACCCTAGTTACTTATTTCAAATACTCCCAATTTTTAAGAAAAAACATTTGTACTTATATGTCATTAAATATCGAATGTCTATAAAAGACATCGTAAAATAAACCACACATTAATAAAAATATCATTTTCCAAGAACGCCAACTATTAATGATTTCTTTTTGAGTAAACGAAAAAGAAAGGTACAAAACTAATCTTTAAAAAAAATCCGCTCGATGTTTTAAAAACTCTGTCCGTGGAATAGTTACCAATCTTATTTAAGTATTGATGAATGGATAACAAAGAAGCGTTTACAATATCAAAATTCAAAAATGCGAAATGCAGAATTGATTTCCATCTTACGCTGAAATGTTCGCATCTTTAACTCAGAAGTATCTATATACAATAATGTTTAGTAGTTTATTCTTTATTGGAGATTTAATTCTTGTAAATTCATGTTAAACAATGAAATAGTGAATAAAATATGTAATAGATATTTTCGCTTTTTGTCGCAAATCTTATTTTGTATTATACCCCGAAATTCTTAGGAATTGTGGCACAGAAGAAAACTTTGATCTAACCGCGACAAATGAATTTTTAAGCGTTTATAATAAAACAAACTCTATCTCTGTGGTTAAGGTACAGTAATCTACTATTGATCATCGAGGCTGTCTGTTCGACCATTACAGCTAGATGGTGTGCTCGACTCATCCCTAAATTTGCAAAGAGTCCTGTCGAAAGTCCGTGGTTTCACAGGGTACTTCAGCTCCTCCCAATAAACACTCGACGCAATATTATATTATATATAGCGTAATGTAATTTTTGACAATTGTGTTAAACAAACTTAAAAAAACATGCATACAAATAATGCTAACGCGAAAGCTCGAAGTGAAAAAAAATATGATTCTGCCTTCGCGTTTTTCAACTTCGCGCTTTTTCCACTTTATTAAATTTCAAAGGCAAATACGAGAGGTACGCCTTGGTACGCAAATCAAATATTTTTTGAAGTCATTGTGTTTTTTATTTATTTATTTTTTAATTATTTTTATTTAATAAAATGACAATATGTGATGTTTATATTCCGTCACAAATGCATTAGTTATAAATTGGGGGAATTTTCATTTATATCATTTATAACTTTAGACCAGTTTTAGCCTTATGTTTAGGTAAAACGAGCCAGAAATGAGGAAATAACAGTTGACATTTTTATACTTCTAATATTTGCGAAATATTAATTTCACTGACCGAAAGTTAAATGGACGGATTGGAGCAATCAGTCCAAATCAATCCGCCAGATCAGTCAAATTGTTTCAAATCCGTCAATTGACGGATGGACGGATTGGGAACGACTTGACTGTTCTGACTGACTGATAACTGATTATTGACGGATTATGGAACGCTGACGGATAGCTGACGGATTTCTAAAAGTGTTGCGTTTTCAATCGCAAGTACTCTATATCACCTGATCGAGGCACATATAAGTCTCTCTAGCTTCACACTTCGCGATTTCTCCTTTGTTTTTATTGTGCTTGCATGTTTTATTGTTCTCCATCAAATAGCTTTTTTTATTGGAAATTTGTGCTGTCAATATGTCTTATAAATTACATGTACATGCAAGTAACAAAGTAAATTATCGAAAACAACATAATGCATCTAATTAATCATTGTTGTTCCTAAATTAAAAAAGTTTTAGCGATTAGAATCTAGAGCTGTCAGTATGTATTATAATTACATGTACATGCAAGTAACAAAGTACTTTATCGAAAAAAACATAATGAATCTAATTAATCATTGTTGTTGCTAAATAAAAAAAAAACAACTTAAGCGATTAGAAATCAATATTTGACAATAATACAACTACTTAAAAACATAGTTATTTCATACTACTTTAATGAAATGATTTTGTTCATGGATGATCAAGTAATTATTCATTTGTTACGAAATGCTTATTTATTGACTTATTTCTGTAGTTTATACTTGTTTACATCAGGTCTATATAAAATAATTACACTGTAGTCTTTTAAGTTATTAATCGATAATTTTGCTGTACTTTAATTTGTCCAAAGTCTACACCGTGATATTTTGTATTTTTGCGGATTGAGTGATTTATTGTGGATCGACTTTTGCGGATTGCAAGGTTACTAAAATAGAACACAGAATTCCAAAAAATTGTGTGACGTTTCGCTATCAGCCAATCATATTTTACTCCCTGTAATCAATCATCTGCTAAAACACCGCAACAAACAATAGACAGTGTTGAGCACAAGATGTGCATCTTTTAATAAGGATGCGATGGACTTAATATTTAATAAATTTAGATTTAAAGAACACTAAAAGGCAGACATATACAGTGGTGAAAATGTGCAGGGAGTATCTTACTGCAAAGAGCTACAGGATTGGACTTCACTCAGTAAGATATGCTGGAGCCGCACTCTGGAATGAGTGCGCCTGCAGACAATTATTAACCAATTCAAGTCTCATTAATAACTGGATGACGACTCCTGCAGAAGTGGCCCCAGCAGATCTTAATCCTGTATTTCCTTTCGTTTTTATATTCAGCTCTTATTTTATGCTTTATGCCTTTTTATGTGCTGATGTGATTCATAGTTTTTAATGTACTGTGCTGCATATTTTAGGCTTCTGTAGTGCTTATGCATATCTTTACTTTTTAATTTTAATTCCAAATAAATGTGCTTTTTATATTCTAACTCTGTTCTGGATTTTATGATTTATTCCTGTTTTCTTTGTAAGTGTTGTGCTGGTGCAAATGCTTGTTTTAACCTATTGCTTATGCATGTCTGGACTTTTAATTGTTCTTTAGTACATGCAAACTTAGTTTTATATATATCTAGCAGGTTTTATGTGTCTCATTGTACGTTACATGTATTGTGTTCAGTACTTTGTTACATGCTAACATAGTTTTATATACTAGTATGTTTTATGTGTCTTAGTGTGCTTAATATGTATTGTTATACCTTACTGAATTAGTAATTGATTTAATTGGATGAAATAAGGTCACGTGACGTGAAATAATCTGGGTATTTTTCTTCAAATTCGTACAAAAGTTGAATAACCTTTTCAAAAACCCATGTCCATTGAATAACCCTATTATTCACCGGTGAATAACCCTTGGTGAATAACCCTTGAAATAAACAAGTTTCAACATAAACATGATAAAAACACAAATACACAGCATATGATATTCCTGTCCATTGTTTGTTCGGTATAATAAAACAGTTACGGCCCTTGAAATCAGTTAATATCAAAATTGTCAACCTCGCTGGGGTTATTTCCCTCGGGCTAAAGCCCTCAGGGAAATAACCCCACCTCTGGTTGACAATTTTAGATATTCACCTCTTCCAAGGTGATTGATGTATCATGTATGTTGCTATTGTTTGTCGGTTAAAAGTTCTACAGATCTTATGTTTGTTGTATGTATAATCCGACTTCAAAAAAAGTTTCTATGTCTATGTCTATGAAAAGAACCTTCCGCTAGATTTTTAAACACTTGGTGACGATCAAATGGATAATATATCAAACTTTTATCTTGAGATGAGGAACACAAATGGACAATTATATAAAAAATCTACTATTAATTTGTACCGTCAAGGACTCCAACGTCACCTTAGTCAAACTTAGACATTCTTAAAGGCGAAACCTTTAAAAAGTCCACTAAGGCCTTAAAATGTATCGGAAAAGAGCTGAAGCGTGTGGGGCTAGCGGTAATAGACCATAATTTACCGATAAATGATGACCTCAAAACATATATGGATATTTCTCTGGAAACATAGACGATCCTCAAGTTCTACAGCATAAGGTATGATTGTGCAATTTTTTCATGAAATGTTTATATATATCAACCTCTATAGATTTTAAAAATTGTAACGCAAAAAACTTTAATTTTGAGAGTGTATATGCAACAATAATTAAAAGCATGACTCAAAGATTATAATTGAATCAAACTCACAAAATATTATATGATATTTAATATTGTGAACGCTACTGTGATAATTCATTACTATATAGTATTACATAGTATATTTCAGGTTTTTGTAGATATGATGATCCATTTTGGGGGGAAGGGCATATACAATTTAGCTAATTTAACACGGAAAGATTTTGCAGTACAGCAAGATAATATTATTGAAGCAACACAAATCTATAAAATTCTAACCTTCTGTCTTCAAAATAGTAACAGCAATTGACCTAGTTATTAAATTCAACTTTGAACAAATTCAGAACGCCATTTTAATACCACAATGTATGAATATTTTATTCTTTTTCCAGATAGCGACAGCTGTCCAGTGCGATCGTTTGTCAAGTATAAGTAAATTAAACCCAAAGTGGGATAAGCTTTTCCAGAAAGCTTGATCTACTCCTATTAATGGCATATGTTATAACAATGTTCCGTTAGGAAACAACACGCTTGGAACTTTAATGGCAGAAATTAGTATGGCAGTAAATCTTCCAAAGGAATACATTAATGACTCCTGCAGGCCCACCAATGTAGGCCTTTTAGATTTCTAAATTCCCAAGCAGACATATAATGAGTGTAATAGGACATAAATCTGGGACCAGTTTAAAAACCTATTCCGGTAAAACATATCAGATAACATTGAAAAGGATATGTCCAAAGCTATTAATGAAACAACTTTTGGAATGCAAGAAAGGACAGATGCAATATCCGCCAACATTACCTATGCTTAAACTGTATTGAGGCCAACAACTTTGTCGTCTAATATTGAATTTTGACTCTTTCCCAACGCAATATTATTATTGAAAATGATTCTGATACTACATTTGGAAGCTCAGTTGAACTTCTAGCTCTGTCTAGTTCACAGACAGAGACTGTATTAAATAATTTACCTGACAATAATGGTATAGATGACTTTATTAAAACATTGAATATACCTTAACTTGCTGTAGCACAGTCTTCTATTAATGAACCAACTCCAACGTTAATGTTTTTTAGCTAGAATGATGTATAATTGTCAAAACATTACTATAAACTACAATATTTTCTTAAGGAAATAAATTTCTTTTGTCAGAATCTTGAATTGTTGTTGAATCCATGAAAGTATAAAAAATCACGTAGTAGACAATGGACAAATTAAAATACAGCAAAATTATCAATTACTAATATAAAAAATGCAGCCTTTCTCTAAGTCAATACAAGTTGTATCTATTGACCTCGGACTACGACCTCGGTCCACATACATCTCAGTCGATATAAACTTGCGTTGACAAAGAGAATGTTGTATTTGTATAATTTTCATTGTTATTTATTTTCTTCAGAAAAGTTTTAGAACTGTTAATTAGTAATCTACATAATTATAGAACCTATTTACATCTACAAAATTCTAAAACATTCTGAAATCTACAAAATTCCAGAACAAACTCTTGAGATATATATGTATATACCGGACATCTACAGATTTCATACTAGTGTGTAACAGTTGGTTGATTTTTGTACTTTTTTAGTGTAATACATTAGGTCTTAATATTGATTTTAATCTTTTTATAGGTCGACTAACTGTTAAGTGCTTCAATATATTCCACTGATTCACAGGAGTTTTATATACTTTTGAGACTACCTTTAATTGGATATATCTTTTGAATACAGGTAGGAACTTTAAAAGACACTTAAGATAACAATCTTTCTTGTTTTTGTAATTTATTAAGTAATTAAGTGAATTTAACTGCAATTAATAAATAATTAAATTGTAATTTGCATTTGTCTTTTTTAAGGTAATTGATACCTGTGATACGTCTTCAATGAATAGGGGCCTAATTTTGCAAACATTGTCATACATTAAGGAGAGTGATTTTCAAAATATTTGAACTAATGTTGCATTATTACTTTTGTTTTATCAATGAGAGGAAGTCAAGGGTTATTGATCACCTTCTGATTAAATTGAGCCTTTTCATTTTCATTTGTTTATTTCATGGTAGAAATTGTCGATTAACTTTGGATGTGTATGCGAAACATGGGTAACTATTGCAACGTTTATTCCTTTCTAAATAAAATAAGCAACTCTATTCTTTTTATGTGTTAAGGATGACAAATAAACCAAGGTCGTCCGTGGTTGTTTATTGAATGCGTATTACATACGTATGATGACTAACAATTATTATTGTTATGCTCCCATAACATCATCACTGGTTATAAAAGAGTTTGAATAGTTTGAAATGGCATAATCCTTGTTATCTTACCGCGTTGTGCTCATAGAATATTTCTGAAATGGGTTTAAGACAGCACTGTTATTTAGCATTTAGAAGTAAGTATAAAATAACAATTTGTGCAATGTCATTGTTTACTTTTTTAATGTTATCTAATTGTTGAAAACTTGGAATCGAGATTAATTGTTGTCGTATTTATTTTGCCTTGGCTGAAACCTAACATCTTGTCTTTATTATATTTCTAGGCTATTATTTTGACATGCTGCTTTTTCTCATTTCTTGCGAACAAATAAATGAAATAGCATGTGTTACACTGCTAAATGAAACCAGAAACATCCATGAATTTTACTTCTAATTATATGTATATGTTTACATTTTTATTACACTGAAATATACTATGGACATCTCATTGCTGAAAACATTGCTGTTAAAATCGATACAAAGTATGGTTTACTAATGTTTCAATGGTTGATTGATTGAATTGTTTCTTACCATCAAAAAAGCAGTATTTCCGCTACTTAGTGATGAGAACAAATAAACAAGTGGGATATGTAAATTTATTGGAAAATATGATAGACCAATCAACGAAAAATTTTGACTGCATTTTAAAGATGTAAAGAGAAGGGAGCGACGCAGAATTTCGCTTCAACGTTACTTCTCTTTTTTGAGGGCTTTAACGTTTAAGGTGATTGTCACTCCCCCCAAAATAGCACCTATCAATTATGGTCCCCTTGCAAGCCTTCCGTATGATGACTTGACAACCACCACCAGAAGGGCATTTAGATTCTGTTGTTTTGGGACCTCTGTGGGTTGGGTCATTTGTTTTGCCACAAGAACCAAGTTAATTAAACTTTTTTGTGTTGTAAGGAGTATTATTTTTCTATGGATAAGGGATAGGTCCGCGACATTCACGTATGATAAAACATACTTTCTTATTCCCTATTTTAACATAAATTGCATTTAAAACAAAATATATTATAATACTAAATGTCCAATATCAGTTTTTGGTTTGACCATGGTAATGTGGACCTTTCTGTGCATAATAAAAAACCATAAATATAAAATGATATAACAAACACAACTGCTAAATGGTTTAAACTGTATGTCATCATTTCACCATGCTTATTGTGCCATTGTTAACATGCTTTTAATTCTGTAGAAAATAGTCTATTCCTTAAGTTTAACATGAAACCAGCCTAATTGAATGTAAAGAAACTTTTAATTTAAAATAAAACCAAAGAACATTGCATTCACTCAAGAGTTTAGATAGAAATTGTAGAATTAAAAAGTATAGCAGTATATTGAATAGCATTGTAATTTTCATTGAATACACGAGTAAAAAAATAAAAGCGCTTTAAAACGGGATATGTCATGCCTCTATCAATTAAAAAAGTGTAAGTAATTTCCTTTCCAAGTGGAATAAAAGTAAGAATCAATTGTTGAATCTTAAAAATTTAGCGCCACATAGTTGAGCGGAAAAATGTGTGATGAACATTAAATTTAATATTCATTATAAAATATATCAATTTACTAAAATTTATTTTCAAGTCACTATCTTCTGCATTATATGGCAAATGCCGAATGTCGTCGAGTGTACGCCATCTTTGGAAGAGACAAATCTAAATTGTACAGAATGCTGCAGCTTTAGGGCCTGTATTAAGTTTGATTTCGATGTTTCAAATGCCAGCTTTGAAAATTACATGGATCAGTTGTGCAGGTATGGTACTTCATTTAGTGCATTAGCCTTGAAGACCAATTGGTCAATATATAAAGTTATGTACTATTCATCCTAGGCATGTACCGAGTTTGACCGTTATTTCAGGCAGGGTATCCTCGACTCATTCCTTAAATGATAAGGATTGCAATACATGTATTATTTTCAGTTATCACCCAGTTTTCAACTTCACCCACAATAAAACTTCGTCGCCAAGTAAAGCTGAAAAATAAATGGAAGTAAAATAAAGTCTTAATTAAAACAAAAATAACTGAATGCAATATTTAGTCGCAATTAATTGCCATCTTGGAGAGGATTATCCCTCTGAATAACTTAGATAGCCATATGAGATAGCTGAAAGTTGTGAAAATGTTCAAACAAGCACATATTTCACAAAAAATACTGTATGTAATTACAGCGTGGTAAACCTCCATATGATATATCTGTATCTGTTTAAAACCTTCTTAACAAAACGCTAAATAATCATTTGATAACGATTTAATTGTTTACAAAAGTAATAATAGTATGGTAATTCTTTTATCGTTGCATTGATTTAAATTCAATTCTTCAAAATAGTGCAGAGGTTTAGAACAAAGATTATTGGCAAAAGTTCAAATTCAAAACTAGTTGTGATATTAAATACACTCAGATATTGATATCATAATTGATTTGGATCATTATTTTTCAATCATAAATAGTAATAGTTGCGTTGGGTTGCAAAAATACAGGTAGCCAAAAATCCCCTTAGATAGTATTGCATCCAAATCATTATATTGAATTACCCCAGAAATCAAATTTCGTTGAAAGCGGACATCATTTTTTTAGGTGTATTATAATGGCCGTCTTTAAAAAATGGCCGCTTACGCGTCAAAATTTAATCCTTAAAGTGGAAATTGCTGTAGACATCCCAGAGATCTGATAAATGTATCTTTTTAACTGCGGTGATCAATTTTATATTGGCCACCATGACGATACAGCATAAACAAAAAATAATATATACAAGTCTAGAAGATAATGCAACGATACAAATGACGGTGTTTCTTGTCAAAAATTAGACACAGACTGACCAACGAATGGCCTTAGTCATTGAGTGTCAATATAAATAAATAACGTAAACAATCATAACATAATGATCTTAAATTTCTCATTTCAACTGAACCCAAAACTTTTTTTATAGTTGCTTCCCAGTCCGCTAACCGCGGACGTGCCGTGCTGTTACTTGGCTTTGCTCAAATATTCCAACAAGATGTAATACAAATTATCAAGGTGACAAATTCATTACGCCAGACGCGCGTTTCGTCTACTTAAGACTCATCAGTGGCGTTTAACTCTAAATGTTTAAGATATTCTTCATTGGGAGATGGAATAATATTTTTTTCATTGGGAGATGGAATAACATAAGTCCACTGGGATCGTGTAAATACACAATACAGGCAGTTCAAAATATTATATAAAGAGTCTAAAAGAAAGCTGCTTAACCAGTACACTTATTTAGTATCAGATCGACAAACATGACGATACAGCATAAACAAAAAATAATAATATACAAGTCTAGAAGATTATGCAACGATACAAATGACGGTGTTTTTTGTCAAAAATTTAGACACAGACTGACCAACGAATGGCCTTAGTCATTGAGTGTCAATATAAATAAATAACTTAAACAATCATAACATATTGATCTTAAACTTTCTCATTTCAACTGAACCCAAAACTTTTTTTATAGTTGCTTTTTTGAAATTAGCCTTGTTAAATTGATTAAGGCATTAAGTTTTGAAATGCTAAGTGAATCAGCTAATGATTCTATGCCACCAGTCAATTTAAAAAACTAAATCTATTTTTGTCCCCATTGCATAAATACATACAAGATGTCAAACTAATAAAGGGCAGTAAACTCATTTTCCTTATTATTTTAGCTTTGAATTTTAAGTGGAATACTACAAACATGTAGTGATAACTTAGTTAGCCATCTGAAATTGACATTGTTTTCGATATCGAGTTTTCTGTGGAATTCTTATTGAATAAGCTAAGAAGTACATACTTGTTTTCAATTTTCAAAATATCTTAAAAGACAAACAAGGAGCATCAATAGACCACCAAAATCTCAATGCCATAGGATTGTAAATTCATTTGTCTACAATGCACCTAATTTTCTTGCAGTAAAATGGACAATATAACAGTAGCAACCTGTTTTTCACCAAAGTTTGTAAGTGACTGTGTACCCTTAAAGCGAATTGTAGAAGCATTTCCAAATGATCAAATTTTTGAGAGTTTTAAAGCATCTTGTGAACAGAAAAAATGTAAGTAAATGTTACTTTAAATGTTAAAATAGTAGTGGAAACATTTCCAAGTAACCTGACGACTATGTGGATGTCTTCGACTGGGTCAGACATCAGAACAAGAGTTTTTAAACCAAAAACTATCTAGTTACAAAGACCTTTGGGGTAATAACTTTGATACAATCACTCAAACTAACACTTGCCATGCGCCGGTGGCATACAAATAGTTCTAACTTCTTTGAAAGGCGTTAACACGTTCTTACAGGAACTACGCTTTTTATGCGTTAAGAACAAATGAACAACCAATATAAAAAGCTTAATGCGATAGGATAATGTAAGTCTCAAGATAAGATCTAACGTATCGAGCTAATTGTAAGAGCCAGCTAAACATTTTCAAGCAGTTAAGCCATTTTATTCTTCTTTCCTATAACAGTTTTCCTACTAATTAATTTCGGTCATCAGCTATTGCAAGCAACAGGTTAAATTTGTCACATGATGTCTGAGTGAATTTATTGTCAATCGCATATCTGAAAAGCGCAGTTTAAGTTGAACACAATATTATAATGTTTTATCAAGGTCTTTCCTGTTTAGTCATTTGACATACTACACCGACGTAAATGCATAAAGTATACAATCAAGGTTGACTTTTTATGTCTCAAGTTTGATCACAAAATACGTTTATATATTTCATATAATTATTTAATTAGGCATTCGTTTTGGTTCTTCATGTACTGTTTTGATGCATTATTTATGTAACTATTTACATCAAAGTTAGATTGTTTATATTCGGGATGCCGTTGGAATATACACATGTAATGTCATTCCAGTGATATGACAGATCAAGTTACAGACTACATCAAAAGTTAAAACTAACATACAGATTTGTGAAACCTCATCTAAATTTATTTTGTCTTTAAATTTATACTGATATGGTAAATTATATGTAATTTAATGCTAACATCTTTGTTTTTTCCTTTTAAAACAAAACAGATTTTGCGGAAATAGAAAACATAATGAAATGCGTAATTGCTAGCGATGTTGGTGCAAAAACTTGGAAGACTTGTATGACCTCCTTCGAAAACAGCCTGAAAGACCCAAAAGCCGATATTTGCGAGTAAGATATCCTTTTTAAGTTGCATTATTCAAAAATGAACAAATAAAACGCCGATGCCCTTATTTTGTTATAATGACGAACATATTTACATGCCTTTTTGAGAATTGTTTTAAGCAAAAGTACCCAAAGGAAACAATATTAAATTAACTGTTAAAGGACAATTTTAAAATGTTATCTGTGATGCACCGGAATTGTGTCACGGTGTTTTGTTTATCCATAAGAAAACGGTTTCGTTAAACATCTGTGTTAAGTATAAAATTTGATTATTTTTATTACAGAGCAATGAAGACGATGAACACTTGTTTTGTCGTAGTTATGATATTCACGAAGTGTGTTGTTTTTGACTCAGAATTGTACAGAATAGTTATAAAACATCAAAACAACCCTTTGTGTAGCAAGACATCCGATACTTCTACATAAGTGCATTTCTATATTTATAACATAATAAATTTTAACGTTCTTTCACATTAATTTGGAAACTCATTCTCAGAACATCGTAACGTTTTGGGAAATATGCCAAAAATAAATTAACAAAACATAAGAATCAACAAGTGGAACGCAGTTTCATGACATGGAGAACAAACCTCTCAAGATATGTTTTATAACACAATTGGATTCAAGGTAACAAAGAACATATCTCTTACTACCAATCAAATTCATTTTGTTTGTTTGTTTGGTGTTTTAACGCCGCTTCCAGCAAATTTTCAGCTATATCGTGGTGTCCAGTTTTTATTGGGGGAGGAAGCCGGAGTACCCGGAGAAAACCCCCGACCTGCGGAAACAAATCATTACTTGAGAAACATATACCTGCATATTTATGCAAATTGTCTTAGGTCTTAGGTAAAAGAATCCAACGAATTTGAAGAAAATCATTAAATTACTTAACTATTCTTTAAATAAAATACTGTAATGTCCTAATATAAAATAATATACCTTTATATTACAAAATATTACAAAAGACATTTAAAGTAAATAATAATAAAATAATAATAACAATTAGAAAAAAATAAAGTTATCATGTAATATGGCAAAATATGAAGTAAACTTACTGGTGCCTCGTCTATCTAAACTGATACCCAAAGATGGTAGACTGAAAGAAAATGATGCTATATAGAGCGGGAATAAAAAACGCTATGTAAAAACTGTCTTTTCATTTGTCCTACTTATTTAATTTCTTCTTTATTGGTAATTAAATTTTATTTATTTCTAGATTTAGTAAGTTTAACCTATTTTATTTTCTAAAGTATAATTTAGTTAGATAATGTTAATAAAACTATAAAAATATGTTTGAATTTGTCTAAATATTTCAGCTGTAGTTTGTTCTTTGGCCATTACCATGACTTCCTGATCCTGTAGGAAATCCATCTCTTAAATGTGACATTCTTGCTGAGTCATAGGTAGTCTTTCCTTTTTCTGGATTGCGTCAAATTAGATGACTTATACTGACCACCTTAGTGCAACCTTGGTTTTTTATGTTCCAGATACTCACTTTCTGTTATTGTTTTTGGTTTTTATTCTGTGTTTTGTATACTTACAAAATTTCAACGTTATACTCGTCCGTTGACTTTTGAATCTTGTTGTTTGATCTTTTTCCTTGCAATTCAGGAAATAATGACTACGGAAATTTTCAGTTCATGTAAATACAAACCAAACTGTAAAATTTAAAAGCAGCAATATTTCTAGCAGATTTAGTTAGTTTATCGCGCTCATATACGAGCACCGTATACCTTTACAACAGGCAAACGGTCGTTAAGAATATTTTCCCTTCATTAGAATTGCACCCCCAACTTCTCCATGAAAACTGGAAATCCTGGTCAATTTCGGTTGCAGTCGAGCAACTGCAAGATGTTTACAATAGCATCCTCAATCTTCAAAATTCTCTTGCTTAAATTTTGTCCGATAAACATGACAAATCTCTAACGCTGATTTTTTGCAAAGAAAACGGAATGAGGCGGTATAAATACCTGGTAATAAATCATAACATAACTTACTGTATAATAAATGACTATATACAAGAAAATAAATACATTAAAATACATTAAAACATGTTTAAATGTTAAATTTTCTAATTGACATTTTATTATGTTCCGAGGACGCTTTTTTCAACAGTTTTGTGATTCCAAAGGTTACAAATTATGGGTCTCTCCACGCAGACCTGTCTTTGTACTCTTATTAGGCTGAGTTACTAGAAGGCCTAGTGATTTTTTACCCTGATCAATGGTAAATTGATCAATGGTAAACTATTTGCATGTAATCTGCCCTGGGAGCTAAATTTTAAGACATTTCCAATTCACTTATGTCGGCCTTTTACTAAGACTTACGTCATAAATAGTAACTGCAAATTAGACTCGACAAAGTTGATGACTTCAACCTTTCAAATTATCAACTTCTTGTTCATCGATAGCGACATTCCAGCAGCTCCTATGTATGGTGTAACTGATACATTATGCTAGATTCTGAGATTGGAATTCCGATTGTCTAGACTAGTTACTGTTTTGACTACTATGTTACTCAAACAATGGTTTGTTGTTTCTAGGTTGCAGCTATCCCTTCAGAATTTCATCAACATGCCTGTACTGATCCTTCAGAAATCTATCTATCAGATACGATCAGACGTCTTTTTATGAGTCATAGGTAGTATCTGCTATTTCTGAATTTGACTTTAGAGGACAATTAGTTTTTCGTCGGGTGTCTAATTAAAGGCAGGCATTGCTTACTCGTCCAAAAGAGCTTAGTGTAACCCTGGTTTTTGGGTTCGGGTTAGTGACTTTCGGTTTTTGTGCTTTTTGGTTTTGTTCCGTGTTGGATATGCTTGTCTAAAACGTTACAATTTGGATTAATTAATCGCTTTTGTTTGATAAAAGTTAGTTTTGACGATTCACCTTATGTATTAATTCCAAAACTGTTGACATTTTTTGACAAAGTGTACATTAATTGATCCACTTATTATAAAGTATAATATTCGAAATAAAGCGGTAACCCGAACATTCATTCAACAAACAGTCACAACATCTGCTGTACAATAAAGGTATTGTACGGTTAGTAATAAAAAAGCCTAATGAAGCCTTTGTTCTCACCTATTTTGACTGAGATCTTCTTATTAGTATGGACTCAAACACAAACTACAAACTAAGCTCTTTGACAAGCGTTATGATGTCAACTTCTAGCTGTTAAATTGCTTTTGTTCATTGATATATAATCAGCTTCTCCGTATGATCTCTACATTTCAAAACCCGTATTGCAACGACTGATAAATGTTTATACTGCCATTTATTGAACGTATTCTTTTTGTTAAATATTACATTCATTTGATTCGTTTAATTTCGTCTATTTGTAGCGCATCTGCTGCTTACAATATATTACCAGAAACGATATTTTAAAAATATAATACACACCCTGTAGTAACAGATATAAACGTTAGGAAGAAATGAACTGATTCGTTTAATATTCCTAAATATTGACCACTTCTGGAATCATAAATACGTGACTTTTAAAACTTAATTGGTCCCTAATTTTGTTTATAAAAACCGTAATTCCGTGTTTGTGTATAAAAACTGAACAACCTAAACAAGTATCACGTAGTTTCCAATCCATAGGCAATAATACTTCAGTGACATTGTTATTTAGGCACGGGTGCTTTTTGACTTGTGCCATTAAGCACTGCTATTTGACTGTGTAATTTAGCATAATGTTGTCTGACCTTTTGTCATTTAGCTAGGTATTTTAAAAAGATGTGTTGATATTAAAGTGTTTAGTATGCAATGGTGCTATTTGATTGCTTCCCATTATGGCAATTTTAATTTTAGGCTTGTGGATTTTTAATGTAAATCAGCAAAAGATTTTTTCCTCTTTATGTAAGGTGTTGTTGTTTCACTGTGAATAATGTCACTGTCATACGGTTTTTGATTCTTTTTTGACCATTTGGGTTTTCTACTTCCAACAATATTTTGTATTCTGTTCTAGTTCAGGCAAGGTTGGATACACAAAACTTGGAGGTGACATCATGTTCCACTACTACCAAGAAAATCGGCTCAACTGCTCTTCTCCATATATGTACTTCAAACCTATTAAGAGCTCAATAAATGCTTGACAAATGCCAAACTTACTTCATTACTCCACACTTATCCGGTGGCTGTCACAATTTTCTGATACGAGTGCACGTGTCGACAGATCTAAATATTATTAGTTTGTTCGTTTTCAGTCTTTCACACGAACAATATGGGATTTATAGCGTCTTAAGGTTTGAAAATCAGATGCTATGACCTACTCTTTCTTTGCGTTTCATCTTTTTAGCCGACTTAATCATCCGTCATATGTGATGACCGATAATTTTATAGTAACGATAATGCTGCATATGCATTTGTGCCATTCGTGTTTGTATGTTTGCTTTTGCAATAATCTCATTTCGTTTGAGCTTTTCTCCCTCTCTTTACTTTCCAATACGACGCTTCCCAGTTTGATTAATTTTGAGTTCCATATTACACATAAAGTTTCTTCTTACTTTTAAATCATAACTCAATGTGTCTTTTTTATCGGATAGGCATGAGAATTCTGTAAGTGATGTCGGCAATGTGTGACATATACAACTGTCAAAAATCTTTGTTTAAAGAGTTTTTTCTCAGAAATTCATGATTCAAACAGGCTAAAAGTTACTGGAATATTGTATAAGTCTAAAACCCACATATGGCCTTATACATCTAGTTATTTTGTTGTACATTTAGATCTCAAATAGTACTCCCCGCAAAATACAGAAGATCATTCTGGGCATTAGAGAATCCCGGTGGTATACTAGCAAGCTATGTATTTCCCTACATTATCACCGCTTTATCAATATTCTACTTAGTAAAAATGGCGACATAGTATGTATACTAAATGGTCGGCAGACGATATATCTACAATCACAATGGAATATTTTTTTTAAATGAAACTATCAAAACCTACCAAAACTTCGAGCTTATTCAAAAAATCTTTACTGGAAGTTAATTATTAAGATTGTTAAACCAGTATGATGAACTAAACTCTACATTTTACGTTATTGCACGTTAAAAGATGGTAACATTTTAAAGCAACCCCAATAACAATAACTGCTTTATTCGCTAGGTGCTCCGTACAGCCGTAAGTTGAATATGTCGTTTTCAAGATAACTAAAGATGCATCCAATCACGTGACTTATGGTATCAATAAATTTTATTTTACACACATTTCACAACGTACGGTTTTAAAATTTCATGTGAACGGTATAAAACTAGACCAACTTCCATAAAGTTATGTTTAGTGTGAGCTTTTGCAATTTAATTTAATGCTGTAAAAATGGGACCAACACTTAAATCTGTAAATTTGATTGTGTAATTAGTGAGTCAAATAAAACTACTCGGCTTTTGAGTATGTACAGGGCCTAGCTATAAGAAGTGCTTTCTGAAAAGTTGATTTGACGGACGGACACACATTCATCATTTGTGTCCTTAGATAACATGAAACTATAAATCATTATTTCAGTGTCTGTTTGAATTATAACCAACAAGTCATACCATATCATGCGTCATTCCATTATCAACTCCCTTTTGAATGCCATTAAGAGGATGGAAGAATTTCATAATATTCTCTGTTTGTTCAATACATGTGGCGAAATATAAAAATCAAATATAGCATTCTTTTCCATGTCGGTTTTGATGGTGATTGGGACAATATAAGCAGAACGGAGAAAAAAACTATGGGAAAAGTAGAAATATGAAACCGAAGCAGGTAATAATATTCAAAATGCACATGAACTTATGTTAATTAAAATTAGATACAGCTATAATAGCAAATGCGATTGAATTCAAAATGTTTGAAGTATCTTTGTTACCTGTGCTTTATCTACGATCAACTATTACCGAACATGTTATCTAGTGCAACGTAGATCATGATCGAAAAATTATTTTAAAAATCCTGTTCTTTTTAAGGCATACGGGATGACAAGTTAACCCACAATGTTGTCAGTCGATCAAACGTATCCTGTTTATTAAACGCGTATTAAAACGTACGACGAACCACTTTAACAGTGTAAATAACACCAAACGTTTTAAGTTCCTATCATCCACAGTTGGATACTAATAGAATATTTCTGAAATGGGTTTGAAACCTAACTGTTATCTAGAATTTGCAGGTAATTATAATATGACCATTTGTGTATTGTTGTTTTGATATGCGTCATTTAGTCATGTTGTTTTGTTGTTGTTGTTTTTTGTCATTCACAAGAAATATGATCTCAGCTGTTACTTTCATTTCCAATATTGATTCAAATATGCATCTCGCGTCTTATTTCTTGCATAGAAATAAATTATTGTCTTCAATTATTTTTTTTTTTGGTATACAATTGTATAAAATTAAAACATACTTTGTTAATATACTTTGTCGTTTAAAATCGATAAAATGTATTGGTAATTTAACCAGTGTCAAGCATTTCCACAGTAAGATGTGCCGCAATAAGGTTATCCTTCAATTAAATATGTCGATACGTCGGACTGCGAATAGGACACCAAATATAAAGCTAGAGCGCACATTTAATAATGTGATATTTCATTTATATATGTCATTTCACTATTAACTAATACTATGTGACAAATGTTCCGCATTACCTTGGTTAAAAGAAAGCATTTAATATTCTTTTTTATTCTCAGGCATTAGATCGTAAAAATATACATCAATTTACTAATATTTTTTAGTCATTGTCGTCTGCATAATATGGCAGCTGCCGATTTTTGTCCAATCTGCGCCAACTGTGGAGAACAAAAGTCCCAGTTGTACAGAATGTTGCAGCTTTATTGCCTGCATGAAGTTTGATCACAATTTTTTTGTTCAAGCCAGCAAAGAAACTAATTTTATGGATCAGCTGTGCAGGTAAGAAACTTCATTAAGTGAAGTTTCCTCTGCAGTTATGCGGCTAAGGTAGCTAGTCATGTCACTATAAAGTAGTTTTGACCAGGTATTCCGGATTTCAAAAAATTATATCGGAGATATACAAAAGGAGCATAAGCTGGCTCAAACGCGGTTAGCAGTTTTATATTGTCAGGCAAAAACCACCGCAGTGACACAGTAACGTTGAAGATAGTTATAATATGATATATACTCAGGTATAGTCATAATAAAATCAGGAGTCATTTGTGTCACAAACATTTTTACGGTCAACCAAATCTTGATGACGACCGCAAAATTTTCTAGGTGATGACATTCTGTCACCGTGAATACCTGTTCACGTAGCGTTTTTGTCAGCAGACAACCGCTATCAAGAAAAAATAGAATAAGGATCATGAAAAAGAATACGAATAGAAGATACAGTCTTTTCTGTACATGAACTGTTGGAAGATGTATACTCCATATGCACGTGGCTCTGTTATGTGGGCAGACACAAGTGAAAAGAATTCACAATAGGAAAATTAAAATCATCCATTTTGTCGTAAATTTAGTTTTTTTTAGACTTTCATTGTCAATGTCTGAATGCAGGTACAGGTATTCGGATGACCTAGCTATCTTTGTAGTGCACTTAATTTTAAGTTGAGTTTCGAATTATTTAATGTACGAATCAGATTTTAATTAAATGCAATTGTAACCTTTTACAAAAGTGAAATGAAACCAGTGGTTGTACACGATCCCTAAATTTACATTATAGAAGACTGTGCATTCCTTTAAAAAGCACATACATTTCTTGCAGAAATTTAGACAATGCAACAGCACTTTGTTTTTCACCGGCTATTCTAAGTGACTGCGTATACGTAAAACGAATAATAGAAGCATTTCCAAATCAAGCAAATCAAATTGGTGAGAATTTAAAAGCAGCATGTGAAAAGAAAAAATGTAAGTAAATGTTATATTTTAAAAGTTAATTATTTTATAAAATAGTAGAAGAGCCATTTGTTTAATATTAAAATTATCATACAACTACCATGTGGATGCCTGCGACTGCGTCAGACATCACAACAGGATGTATTCAACGGAAACAAATCTGGTTACAGATATCTTTTGGTCAATGACTGACATGCACTTACCTAAACGAAATTATTTCGCATGCCCTATCATTGTATATTATTTAATCATTAGACTTCAAACTAACTTATAGGATATTTTACGTATCAACAATTTAAGCATTAGTAATCAGGTTGAACAGTTTAATAAACCAAGTTAAGGGCCTTTTTCGATTTTTTATTAGCGACACACACAGTCACTGAACTTTTATTGGTCATCGCCGCTATCTTGTAACAGGTTAACCTTGTCAAATAATGTTTTAGTTAAACTACACAAATTCACTTGCAAATTCGTATTTAAATGTCGCTGTTAAAGTGAAACAAATATAACAATGGCTTATCAAGGTTCTTCCTGTTTTGTCATTTGATGCATTATACAGACGTAAATTGTTTTGGCAATGAGTCACGGTTAAGCAGAAAAACGTAATCGTTTTAATACTTAATGTATTGTTTGGATGCATTAGTGGCGGAACTTATAACAGTTACGTAGGTTGTTCAAAATTCGACCAAGTACAAGACAACATAAAGTAAACTGAAGTTCCAAACTAATACGAATTGACACATTACATGATAATTTTTAATAAAAATTATTTCATAGATATATATAATATTTCTATGTATATAATTTATTTTATGTAATTTTATAATACCGTTGTTTTTTTCTTTAAACAAGATTTTGCAGAAGTGCAAAACATTTCGCTGTGCATAATTGCCAGCGGTTTTGGTGGTGACGTTTTAAATAGATGCACAAAACAGTACATGGAAAGCCTGAAAGACCCCAAGGCCGATGTTTGCGAGTAAGTTTTTTTGGTTTATTATACAATGCACTGCCCTTAATGAACTAAATTTGTTATTATGGAAAATAAAATATTTTTATGCTGTTTGATATTTGTTACAAGCGCAACTACAAAGAAGATTAAGAGACAAATAACGGTGTTAAAGGTTCTGTCTGGAATTGTATCATAATCTTTCGTTAAATCACGAAAAATCATTTTGTTAAAAAGTCTGAATAAATTAAAATTTCTGCTTTCTATTAAAGGACAATAAAGACACTCAACACTTGTGTAGTCGTAGTGATGACAGTAACAAAGTGTGTTGACACTAACTCGGAATTGTACAGAGAAGTCATAAAAAGCCAACACAACCCTTTGTGTGACAAGACGTCCGATATTTCTACATAAATTCATTTAAATATTTCGTATTCAGATTTTCACATTATTAATTTTATATTTCTTTACATTAGATTCTATTGAAATATTTTTTATTGATCAAGGGTTATCTAACTAAATAAATAGAGCAATAAACTGTTTCAATAGCAGCAGGCAATCCGCTGCACACAATTAGAATACCAACATGCTACATATCTAATAAACAAGTAGATTGGGTCGACTGTCTGTAGTCTTGGTAACAGTACCCATCTGAAACAACAATTATTTTGTATTTGCCATTGATGAAAAACAATGTACAAACCGAAGGAGAACATCAGATCTGTATCATACGAAAGCCCAGAAGGCTCATTCGAGATTCAAGAATCGAAATTCTATCATGAGATTTTTTATAACATACCACTTTTGATTTCTTTAAACTATCACTTAGAAACCGTTTCTAGTCAGGTATCAAATGACATTCGAAAAAACCCTTTTGAAACGAATTCAGCATTTGATATGTTCCTATTTATCCCATTGTCGTAAACAAGGAACATATTTTTTGAAAAGCTCAAACGTTTTTAAATTAGATGAAAAAATCCTATCCGTAGTTTCGATAGTACAAAACGTCGCATTAATAACAACAAAAACTTAATAAACATCACGAGACAGCAAAGGCATCTAGATTCAACGAATTGTGACTGGTTATTGCTATTTAATGACGTTTGAGCTTTCCAAAAATATTTCCCTATAAATAGGAACATATCAAATGCTGACTTAATCCACCAGCTTGAAGACCACATGACATCACCAGCTGCACGCATAATAGAAACAAATGCTGACTTAATCCACCAGCTTGAAGACCACATGACATCACCAGCTGCACGCATAATAGAAACAAATGCTGACTTAATCCACCAGCTTGAAGACCACATGACATCACCAGCTGCACGCATAATAGGAACATATCAAATGCTGACTTAATCCACCAGCTTGAAGGCCATATGACATCACCAGCTGCACGCATAATAGGAACATATCAAAAGCTGACTAAATCCACCAGCTTCAAGACCACATGACATCATCAGCTGCACGCAAACCATTTGATCGATTTGTCATTGCATCTCATTCTAATTCAAGCCTTGTTTTTCAAATGCTCGTAAGTTGTTGATGTTTTTGACATTTATGATAGAAAGCAGTATAATTTCTGATAGAACCAGGAGAACAGGACAGGATTCCTTTCAAAATAGCAATAACTAGTCAAAATTCGTTTATAACACGCCGTTTCAAGGGCTAATTCATCGTTAACCCCGTCTTTCGTTTCCCAATCAGAAGTAAGTTACGCGTGGTTTCCTTAAAATATAAACTAAAGTGAAAAAGAAACTAAACATTTTGTAAATATAATATAACAAACGCGAATCAATGGTAGTAAGTTTAATTATGTGTCACATGAAATTCAAAATATTTGTTGAAAAGTGACAGATCAAATTACACATTTGCCACCCTTACACTGTTTAAAAAAACGTGTGTATTACATTATACACAAATCCGCGGATTTGACCGAGGGGTCTACACCGCTGGAAATAGTGCAGGCGATTTGGTGCCACAGTGTCACAACGGGGCGAGTTCGATTCCCGCTGAGGGTAAGCAAAACTTTGCCAGTGTTAAAAATCTAATTTTAACAGTGTTGGTCTTAGTTTGTAGATTATTCAAACCCATGTAGATTCAACACAAACATGATAATGTTTATGATTATAACTCATTATGTATGCAGTAAAACAATGTTTATGGTTTTTATGAATTATGTTTTTTGTTGCTGTTCTCATACCATTTAAGACACATGTGTATGCAAAGGTCAAGAACTAGTACAAGTTTTTGGGTGTTTTCATTCTGTCCGACGTGTTTTCGTCATGTATTTCATGTCCAATTTTTAAAAAAGTACAAATGCTACAAACTCAGACCACCTTTTCATATATTTTTCAGTATATAAAATCAAATAAAAATATGTTTATTACTTGCACTTATATATATTGATACATTAAGCTACAAGATAATATAAGTTATATACGTTCATATCCGTAGATATGGAGATTTTAACAACTGAAGTGCCCCAAGTACGCCCTGAGGCGAAGCCGAAGGGTGTACAGGGGTGCTGAAGGTGTTCAAATCTCCATATCTACGGATATGAACGTATATAACGAATTTATCCCGGGTATTAGTTTAAAATAATAGATTTTTAGGTACTTTGTCAACGCAATGGCGGACGTTAAAGTGACGTTTTCATGATTATCAAAGGAAGTTTGATTGAAATTTGATAAAAATGAGGCTGTTTTACAAGTTGTAGGGTACTACCTTTGGTAGAACCCTACAGTTCCTGAAAAAGAATAGTTTTTTGTTGGATTCAAACAGATGTTTAAGAAATAAATTTTGGCGCTGAATATTGGTTTTGTAAAGACGTGTAACAATCAAATTCCAGGAATAATACCGATACGGGGATAATACATTATATTTATGTTCAAAACTAGAAATATCAGCCGCGCTTAACGAAATTGAAATATTTGGTTCTGTAGCTGGTCTAAAGCTTAATAGAAGCAAAGCAGTTTGGATAGGGAGGCTTAAACATTGCAAGGACAATGTAGAAGGAATAAATTGGGAAGAAAGTGCTATAAAAACTTTATGTATGTACTTTGGACATAATAAACTCGAATGCGATAAACTAAATTGGGAAAGAAAAATTCAGCAAATAGAAATTATGCTTCATTCTTGGGAAAAAAGAAATCTGTCAATGATTGGGAAAATATCGATATCAAAGTCATTATTTTACCACAACTTACATTTCTAGCAAGTTCCAGTTCGGTCCCACATAAATATAAAAAAGAAATTGAATCGTGTTGTCTTAAATTTTTTTGGAAAGGAAAACAAGATGAAGTCAAAAGAAGCACAATTACTAACAAGTACGAAAAAGGGGGTTAAATATGATAGACTTCGATAGTTATTTTCAATCACTTAAAGCATCATGGGTAAAAAGACTTATAAACGGAAAGTTCGCAAATCGGAATATTATTCCAGCAAAATATTGCCGGAAATTCGGAAAAGATTGGCTAATTTTTAACATGAACATAGACACCATTAAAAACCTTCCAAATCATGATCAAATTCCCGATTTTTACAGAGATGTAATTGCGTGTTGTATTAAAACCGGTGGAGGACAAGTAGGAACACCAAAATCTTTTAAAGATATAAGAAAACAAATCATTTGGGGAAAAAAATTTATTAAAAATGGCCAAAACTATTATTTTTCATAACTGGATAAACAGCGGGCTAATATTCATAAATGATATTATAGATAAAGAAGGCAAGGTGTCGAGTACTTTCATTTTTCAAAAATTAAATACAAAGACAAATTGGATTTCTGAATTCACTTAAAGCATCATGGGTAAAAAGACTTATAAACGGAAAGTTCGCAAATTGGAATATTATTCCAGCAAAATATTTCCGGAAATTCGGAAAAGATTGGCTAATTTTTAACATGAACGTAGACACCATTAAAAACCTTCCAAATTATGATCAAATTCCCGATTTTTACAGAGATGTAATTGCGTGTTGTATTAAAACCGGTGGAGGACAAGTAGGAACACCAAAATCCTTTAAAGATATAAGAAAACAAATCATTTGGGGAAATTTTTTTATTAAAAATGGCCAAAAAACTATTATTTTTCATAACTGGATAAACAGCGGGCTAATATTCATAAATGATATTATAGATAAAGAAGGCAAGGTGTCGAGTACTTTCATTTTTCAAAAATTAAATACAAAGACAAATTGGATTTCTGAATTCACTTAAAGCATCATGGGTAAAAAGACTTATAAACGGAAAGTTCGCAAATTGGAATATTATTCCAGCAAAATATTTCCGGAAATTCGGAAAAGATTGGCTAATTTTTAACATGAACATAGACACCATTAAAAACCTTCCAAATCATGATCAAATTCCCGATTTTTACAGAGATGTAATTGTGTGTTGTATTAAAACCGGTGGAGGACAAGTAGGAACACCAAAATCTTTTAAAGATATAAGAAAACAAATCATTTGGGGAAATAAATTTATTCAAAATGGCCAAAAACTATTACTTTTCATAACTGGATAAACAGCGGGCTAATATTCATAAATGATATTATAGATAAAGAAGGCAAGGTGTCGAGTACTTTCATTTTTCAAAAATTAAATACTAAGACAAATTGGATTTCTGAATTCTCTACTTTAAAAAAAGAAATTCCAAAACATTGGAGATCGTTGTTAACTGACAACAATTCTATTTATACTACTGTCAACTTTTAAGAAAAAATAAAATGATATGGAATTCGCAATGTGTCGACCCAAATCACCTGAATAATAAATCTTTTTATTTATCATTAATCGATTTTAAAAATACTGAACCCGTCGGTGTCAAAAAATAGGTAAAACATTCACAGTTTGAAGAAAAACCAAATATGTCAGAAGTTTATAAATTTATTTTCTATTTTTTACAGGAAAATAAATTTAAAGTTTTTCGATGGAAATTACTACAATTTATTCTTCCAACAAAAACATTGCTTAAGGTGTGGAAAATTACTGAATCAAGTTTATGTAACTATTGTCAAATGGAAGAAGATTATAAACATTTTTTATAACATGTAAATATTTATCACCATTTTGGAATCAAGTTAAACAATTTTTGAAACAAAACAAATTCGAAATAAACATAACTCGGAATTATTTAGTGTTTGGATACAAATTGTTTGATGAGACATATTAAGACTTCAACTATGTTCTATCAATCTTAGCTTTTTCTATATATAAAGCTTATTATGTGTCAGAACAAAAAACAAAAATAATAGACGTGTATGATTTATTCGTCTGTGAGTTGCAATCAAGTTTAAATAATTACATGAAAAAATATACTAGCAATTTGATTAAAATTTTTTAGAAAGCATATTAATTGTTAGAGATATCATGTGATCTGTAAAACTTTAGTTATTATGTTATGCATGTAAACATTGAATATTTATTCATTCTCTAGATTATCATAAAATTTTCACAGAGCGGCATCAGTGGAACTTGGACGCTGATGCTTAAATTGTAACAAGTGTATATGAAATAAAGGATAAGTTGTTACAAAAAAACATTTAGAAGACAGCTGTTCAAACATATAAACAAATTTGGAAAATTACGCGATTAAAAAAGTTCCAACTAGTATAGGTATCTATAATATACATGAGCAAAAGTACAGTTAAAATCTTTAAGTAAAAGTAACACATTACACTTATTAACACTAAGTCAATAAACAAATATTGTGTTAAAATAGTCAAGACAGTGCCTTCGTTACAGCGTACGTAAAATGAACACACCAACGCTCGGGAATTTGAAGAGCACATACATTTTAATTTTTAATTAGAAATGAACACAAATATCTAAGAAAAGGTTTAAAAACAATTATTGATACAAAATATAATAAACAAAGGCTAACAGAAGACCAACTGTCATGGCCGATTTTGAATACGTGTTGAGATTAGATGATGACGTTATCAGAGACAATGATACAACTCTACTTGTTCTTAATCCATCTGCAGATCTGAAATGAACAGGAGAAAAAGAAGTGTATAATTGATTATTAAATTTATTGAGAGCAGAAACAATACCTGGACAAGTTAACGAAATCAATGAAAACAATGTTGCACAACATATACCAATGAAATAATTCAAAAGGCCCGGTATGCAATATCAACCAGATATAAGTGTAAAACAATTTGTAGTAACTGATACAACTAAAGGACACTGTTCTATCGGTGCCTCATTTGCATCACTTAATATTAAATCTGACTGAGGCTACATGAAATTCCGTTCATGCTGGTTGAAAGTGTTTTGTTTCCTATAGTATGTTAATTATGTTAAGATAGATTAACATAGATAAATAAATAATAAAACTCTAACCTCGTGCGCAAATATACTTTACTACCAGTTATAGTTATCGTCCCAGATTTCCAGTTTTGATCGCTATCTGTTCGATATTCAACCTTCAGTCCGGGAAATGCATTATTTGTTTTGACTATATCGCCATCTATCCTGTGAAAAAATTTAATCTCAAATTACCACTCTTGTAAATTTAAGTGCAACTTTCATTAAAAAACCATCAGATATTTTCAGCGACAGCAATATGATACTGTCTAATGTAATTGTTTTTTCTTCTATAGATGTAATTTTCTTGTGCGACTTGTACAATGGGAAACGAAGAGATACGAAAAAAAGATGTGACGTCACTCCCACGGAATGATAACGTTGCAAAATAATATCCGCGTGTGAACAGATTACTAATTTTATGCATTTACAATTTTGTTTATTGTGTTTTGAATTGAAAAAACCTTTCTATTCTATATGTAGATTCTTTTTTAATGTAAGCCCTCCTTATAATTGTATAGGTTGGAAGTACATCTTGCATTTAAGTCCATGTTTAGACGATACCTGTTTTCTGCACAACCAAATTAGGCGATGCAAATTACATTTTGTTCATCAAAAGAGAAATCAGTTTTACAAATCGTGAGAATTGTATACAGCTTGTTATTATAATAACTAGATTATATAAAGCGATATACAATTCTCACTCACTGTGAAACCTTTAAATATCGCCGATGTTAATTAGAAATATTATTTAAGGGGAAAATACACAGCTTTATCTGTCTGAAAATAATGCAAAGCCGAATACAATAACTGGAAGCATACCATGTTTAAATACATGTAGCGATTTGACTTTGAATGACTATTTTCAAGTAAAACGTGAATAACCTCAAAGTTTAACAACTCGCACTTTAATATCATAGTACATACTTAGCACCAGGGACCGGAATTCTGTATTTAATTCCCATTTCATCTAGATACTTTAATTCTCTATAACCAAGACGATTGGCGAACAATTTCCAATCCCGATTTATTTCTACATTCCTAAGGATTTTGTCTGCCACATCTTCCCATGACGCCTTGTGCCATGCACGTTCAGCAACCGCTAACAATCTAGGAAAAAACATTTCTTGAAGCTGATCCTTCGTTCTTATTGTTTCTGTCCATACCAAACCCATCATTCCTTTAAAAGAGATTCTCAATTTCGAAATTTGCATCGTGTATCGCGAAATTAACAATTAAGAATGTTCGTGGTTTAGTTTTTTTTTGTTATCACAGTTTGTGTGTACTGTAAGTCAAAAGCACGTTGATTGAAAAAAAGGGCAATACTGAAAGTTGGTATTTGCCCTTAACAATAAAAGCATTATGCGATTGAAAAGAAAAAGAAAAAAAACCAAATGGTGTTGTTCATCACTGCTTATAATATGCCTTAAGGAAACGGAATGAAAATTGTTCAACGATCGGGACGTACTAAGTGTAGTTGTTTATCAACCTTTACAAGCATAATGTCACCATATAAATAATACCAGTTACCCGGTATTTGTTCATGGTCAGTAGTTAAGTCTTGTCACATCAAACAGCGAATGGGAATGTCAACTGTAATTTGTTGTTTTGTTTCCATTAAATAATAAGTCAACGTTGTAATATATGCAAATTATACCAATAATATTTTCTGGCTTGTTAAGTTCATAGCAGATATCTCCACCACATATTTCTTCGTGTGTTAACGGGCTGCCATTACCCTTTACGTCTGCATTAGCATAAATATTTCCTGGAATAAACCCGAAACTTTTCCGAGTATCTGTAAATCTCGTAGCCCAATAGTATCCTCTCTCGGCAGGATCAGGTTCATAAGGGTGGTCGAAATACAGGTGAGTAGCAAACGCAAGTATTACCTGTAAATAAATCAAATATTAGAAATGTAATTATTTTCACTCGTTCTCGGACATTAAAAGTTGTAATGTTATTGACTGAAGGACTTCCAAAACCGTTGTGTCAGACTATGAACAGTCACGAGACTGAACACACATATTTACATGTAAATACAACCGTTAATTCATAAAATAGTCATTTTATTTCTAAAACAACAGTATTATATTTTAATATTTAGAAAGTTATTCGAAACATGCCTTCCCGTGACTTCATATTTTTATATAATTTTCTATATTGTATATGGTCATTTGGCACTATTTATGAATTATAAGCACAAAAAGCTCAAAACAAATTAGCCTGTGTACATAAGAATAATCATGGAATAACTATTGGTATTTTTGTAATAACATTCTGTGATAAAATAAAACCAACTGATGAATTTCAACTGTTTATTATATTCAAAGTTTTATTTATTGTATACAATTTAATGCTAACAATTGTGTGCAAAGTTTAATACGTATCACAGCATTAAATGGTCTTTTGGTTTTAGAAAATAAGAATTTTGCATCTCTTAAATAATAATTCAGAATAGAGGCCATGAGTTTAGTCAGGTTATCTTGAAATTAACAATTTATGAACTTAAAACCTCGCCAGGTTCCCTGGAAACAGGCTAGAAAACGTTCCTGTCAAAGGAAAAATGTTTTGAACCTCAAACTAGCAACTAGCAATTTGCTCAATCGATTCGATATAATTAATCTTCGTCAAAATCTTTTCAGCATTTTACATCATTTAAAATTTATCGCAGAAAAGTTAAATGTGTCAATATGACGGAAGAACGACCGACGTTATGATAATTGCCAGTCTTAATATATATTAGCTGATGCATAATACATATTCATTACGGTTCAACACTTTTTTTTTCAAAGCAGTTTTTACCCTGGTGCTTGTATTGTCTTATTATTTTTTGTAGATCTATAGCTATAGTATTTCTATACTAACTTTTGGGGATGGACGTATTTTACATGTTAAAACAGTGTCTTCACAAATCAGGCATAAATCGGCAAATAAAATTATGTCGCAATGCTAAGACCAATTTGTCTACATAATTGAGTCCCATTACTTGAAATATAGCAAAATAAAAAATTCTAACTTTTCATTATTTTATATAAAAAATTCAAAAATGATAACATATTTTTACATGATTAAAACATGACAAATTTCTGTTCACCTTTGACAATACTGTTTATAGCCATTACGATACCGTGAATTTATAGCATTTGACAATAAATGGGTAAGTTTGGGTGTACACTATACACTTTATTAAGAAAAGTTTCACTCGAAATTTTTTATGGGAAGTCCAATATTCCAACTTCTACACTAAATTTTTCTGTTGAAAAGGGGACCTAGTGATCAAGTGGGTACGGTAACATAAAGAAATATCGATCATTATATTCATGAGATAAAACCACGTGACCAGGGCATGAATATTCATTGCGTCATGACGTCGTTTGAATACGCCGTTTTGACGTTCAGTTAAACATATTTTAGACACAAGTTTCACAACTTAGTACTGTCTTTTCCAGAAACATACATATATACACACAATGATTGACATCATACATTATAGAATTACAACAATATATATTTTGTATATGAAGACGTGAATTTTGAAAAGATAATAATATTATTACAAATAGAATTATAAAACAAGAAAAATACTAAAGAGATGATTCAATGGATTTCGTGTGCAGGAAATGAACGAATCGAACAGACCTTTGTATATGATGTTTTACGAATACACCGTAAAGCATTGACGTGAATATGTCTGTGTTAATTATCAATATAACAAAAGGATTATATATATATATATATATATATATATATATATATATATATATATATATATATATATATATATATATATATATATATATATATATATATATTTATACATATAATGTAAGTATATTTACTTTATTATTTAGTAGTTATTTATTTGAAATCCATTGAGTCGTGACTCATCATCAATGATCATACGAAGCGTTGTACAACCAAACACTATTTCTTTAAAATACATACGACTTATTTTTGACATTTACTTTTAGACACTACTGTTGTTGTCGAAAAGTGAACCGTTCAGTATCTTTAATAAATTTCTGAACTGACAAAAATATTGCACAGTTTTTATCAATAGTTGTAGCTTCATTTCCGTATAATAACAGTTTAACATTAATCGGAGCAACTTCCATAGTTATCCGTTTTATTTCATTATACATACGAGTTCTCTGAGTATGAAATCTATGACAATGTAGTAAATAGTGTTCAGCATTCTCATTATAGAAACCACATATACATTCTGAATTTGGTACTAAATTTGCTTTATTTAAGTCAGCATTAAGTGCACTGCAGTTATTGCGCAATCTCGCATGTAATACATTAAATAATCTATCACCGTGAGCAAAATATATTGGAGGTTTTTTGCATCTTAAATATAAATGTTGTAATTTTGATTTAAAGGAAGTAAACGTAGGAAGTTCTCTGATTTTTAAGTCCAATGCGTTCCATAATTTAATCGACGATGGAAAAAAAGACTCTTGATAAATTGATAAGCGATTAAATGGTATACTAATATTCAATTTACTTCGCAGGTTGTAATTACTTGTTTCAAATGTAGCAGGTGGGACTAAATCATAGAGATAATCAGGAGCCTGGTTATGAACAATTTTATAAAAAAGCAATATTTTTTTAAATTCCCTTCTTACACTTAATTTTTCCCATCCCGTTTCATTATAAATAGATGTAATACTAGCGTAGCATGGTAAACCTGTTATTATACGTGCAGCCTCAATTTGAATTCTTTTTAGTCTTTCTGAATTAACCTGCCCACAGTTGTCCCAAACTTCAGATGCATATTCTAAGATCGGTCTAATGAAAGTGAAATATATTTTTTCAAGATATTCCCTTTTTAGTTGAAATTTTAGTTTTCGTAAGATGCTTTCTGTACCAGATTATCGATATGTTTAGTCCATTTGCAATCACTACTAAAAGTAACACCTAAATGTTTATGTGTGGCAACAGGGGGTAAAGACGTTGTTCCAAAGTCAAAAGAAAAATTTAACTGTGCATTTCTCGTACTAAAAAGCATGATATCAGTTTTGTTAGGGTTAAACTTGATTAACCATTTATTAGACCACTGATCTAGATACTCGAGATCTTTAGTAATCATAATATTAAGGCTTTGATGGTCAGTTGCAATATGACCAATAGAGGTGTCATCAGCAAAAAGTCTTCAAAGTCCAACCATTCCATCTGCAATATCATTTATAAAAATCAAAAATAAAAGAGGTCCCAGTACTGACCCTTGAGGCACACCGGCTTTCAATATATCAACACTTGATATAGAATCTTTTAATACTACTTTCTGAGTACGTTTAGAAAGATAACTTTTTAGCCAGCATAGTAAATTTCCTGTAATACCATAGTTTTCTAATTTGAAAATAAGTGCTTTAACCCAAACCGTATCAAAAGCTTTACTAATATCAGCAAAGGTGATACTAGTAACTTGTTTATTGTTCAGTGCTAATAATATTTGGTTATACAATTCAATTATTTGATGTATTGTTGAGTAACCAGGAAGGAAGCCAGACTGAAACTTGTATATCAGTTTGTTATTATGTAAATGATTAAAAATATTTTTATAAACTATTTTTTCTAAAAGTTTACCGACACAAGATAACAAGGAGACGGGTCTATAATTTGATGGCAATGACTTGTCACCTGATTTGAATATGGGAGTAACATGAGCAATTTTCCACTGGTCGGGAAAAGTATTCTCTTTTAAAGATTTTTTTAAAAGCAAACATAATGGCTTAGAGATTTCATTGCTTACAGCAAGTAGCATTCTGTTTCTTATTATATCTGGACCCACAGCTTTATTTACACAAAGTGTAGACAGCATATCTAGGACATCCTGTTCACTGATATCTATTTTTGAGATGGGATTCAAACACCTATTTTCGAACGCAGGCAATTCTTTTTGATCTACATCTATGTTGGAGATTGAACAAAAGTATCTATTTAAAATTTCTGATTTTTCAACAGCATTATACGATAAATTGAGATTATTACTGGGATCTTTTAATGGAGGAATATCGTGAACGGGTCGTTCATTTTTAATTAACATATTAATGGTCTTCCAATATAATTTGCTATTATTTACTTTTAATTCATCTAAATTTTCATTAATGCTGGCAAAGAACCTTTTTTTGCCTGCTTTTTTAAATTATTAACAGTATTTCGTTGTTGTTTAAACTTTCTTTCTGTAGTTGGAGTTTTAAAACGAAGAAATATCTTCCGATATCTGTCGCGTTTACGAACTTCACGTCGCAAATTTGAATCAAACCAAACTTTATCATCACATCTAATAAGTACCTCCCTGGTAGGTATACATTGTGAAGCACAATGTAGAAAAGTATCAGTAAAGTTTGTACAGGCATTATGAATATTATCCGCATTAGTAATTAAAGTTTCCCAGTTAGCTTCACTTATTTTTTGTTTCATAAGATTGTAGTCTCCTTTTTTATAATCCCAAATTTTACGTTATATACGTTTTGTTATTAATGCAAGCACATTCTCTTGTTATGTATGTTCCGTCGTGATCGCTGAACTCTTTGTCAATAGGTATTGTGTCAGCGTCAACAACGTTAATAGTATTTCCTGCCCGTGTATCAAAATGTGTAGGTTTACTTATAATGTTAGCTAAGCCGTTAATTAAAACAATATCGCCAACATTTTGCGGTAGTTCTGACATAAAGTTTTTATTGAGATCACCTAAACAGATTATATTGTTATTTTGACGTTGACGTTAACGTTGGGATAAAACAGTCAAATATCGTATTTTGACTCTTTCAGGAACTTGTTTGATGATTTTCTGTATAAAATTGATTATCTCATACAAAAAAAGGAGGTTGTACCGTATCCATCATGTATTTCTACTTTCACTTTTAAAATGTCTATTTCTGGATGTTGAAAACATAAGTTCTTGTTCTCCTGTTGTGTCCATGAAATCTGACATCGTAAAACATTGAAACATGAAACCGATGGTAATGAATTCGACGTGGAAAAATTTCATAGGACCATTCTACAAATCATTTACAATACTCGTCATTTACTGTATCTGATTGACAGTAAATACAACTATCTTCTTGTATCAATAAGGAACAATTTAAAAACATAGCAAATGGTGACATTGTCGAATTATACCAAGACTGTATGTGGTTGATAATATGCATTTTCTTTCTTAAATTAATGTGCTAATAGTGATTCACGCTCACACTGCTGCATTACCATTAACAGGGGCAAAAAAGCAAAATACAAATAATACGATCTGTAATTAATTCATACACTTGTTTATAATTCGTATGCATTTAGTTGCATACCTTGCAAGGACTGGATGATGTATTTACTGACACAATGTTCCGCGTCAATAATTATTCATAAAGAAGTTATTGACATAAATTTATATTGCAATCTTCATGAAATTTGTCTATAATTTACTATAACCAACTATTTATCTTTTTTGTATTTATCATAAATGACGATAAGTTGAATATGACACATTACTGCGATGATATTAAGCATAAAAATCAAGTCAGATTTGTTATAATTTAAGTGAATTCTTTGACATTTCACTTTCTTGACATTTACTCAAAAGGGGCAACTCAAATCTGCTATAATTCTATTAATGCTTTAATTTATTTATATTAAGTGCTTTGATTGGAGAAAAGCGTCTGCTCAGATAATTTATATAACGATATTTACTCTGAGTGGACTACTTGCAGAATCCAATGTAAACAAGATGGCGTCCTCCTAGCGTATCGTCAGGGAGATTGGATAATGTTTTCTCTGCCCCAATGATTTCCAATTAAATCGATTGAGATTTCAAATAAAATATAATATAAATACAATTTAGTGTTTCATTTTGTTTTTTTTTTCCTATCAATATCTACATAACTGCGATTCCTTTGGAACTATGTTTTGCATATCCCTACGCTTTCCGGCCTAGGTACATGTACGTTTTGAGGTCTAGATGGGTTTCTGTAACTGTTTTTGCTGTTTTAAAAATCGCATCAATTATTTCACAGAATTATTAGGATGCTTTAGAAAATTATCAATGTGTAAACTCCGGCGACTCCCTCACAAACTTGACATAAAGTCCTTTGGACTTTATTTAGTTTGCGAGTGAGTCGCCGGAGTTTACACATTGATAATTTCCTAAAACCCATTTAATCCCATGATCACTTACTCAAGTCAATAGTCATATTTGATCGTACCTTGTAGCCTGCATTTGCCATCCTATAACTTCGGTCGCCACCACCCCACTCCCACACATTATCCCAGGTACTTGTGTAAGCATTTCTGCAAGCAAGTGAACACTTTACAAACATTAAATTAATTAAATTAATTTTAAAAAATGAAATAAGTTAAGTCCAATATGCAGTTAACAATATATTTAAACCATCATATTGTATCTTACATTTTACAGGCTTAAGCGAAGCAGCGTTCTTGTCAAGTCAATAAATATTGAAACGCTATAATAATATTCAAACTCTAAATGTACATTTAAATTAACAACTTGAATGCAAGCATCTGTTTTTGTTCAGTTCCGAACCTATATTTGATTAACAAATCATTCATATTTTATTCCATGTTCTATCTTGAAAGCAAATTGATATGTTCAACATAGTTTTCTCATGCGAACGAATGAAATTTTCTGTGTAACCTTTTAGCACACGTGTCGCACTTGCTTTAAATATGTGTGTAGTAATTATAATCATTATAATTATAATTTAATTTATCACTCTTATTATCATTATTTTTACCTGAAACGTGAAAGTCTTACCATAGAAGGTTTTCGTGCTTGGGTGCGCTCTTTCTATATGACCTATATGTTAACACGAGAATTGTACCCGCTACAAAAGGCCATGCAACTCGATATTCTTTTTGTGAGTCACAATTGCCTTTTCAAACCTATTTATTGTATATGCTCGATTAGTTTAGACATATATATATGTGCGAGATCATCTTGTTTAATTACTTTTAAAATGTCGGAAAACGTCCATTGTGGCAAATGTTGGACATATTAATCATAGCCTTAATCTGGTTTAATTTTAAGCATATCTCTTTATACCTTTTGTACAATTAAGCAACGACTAAACCTACCTTCCATCTTTCACTAAGTTTTTCAAATCAAAGGGTTCCTTGCCATGCATCAGACCATCCTCCCATGCAGCAATATCAAGCCCATGGTTTCCTAATATATTTCCAACACGTCGAGCAAAATATTCTTTGAGATCGCTAACACTGTCAATGCCAACATTATTTTTAATAAACTGTAAACATTTTGGCGATTTTTCCCACGCTCCCTTCGCAACTTCATCGCCACCGAAACTTAATATTTTTAAATCCTGTATCCCAGCGTGCATGGATTTTACTTCCGCTACCAAATGATCAATAAAGGTATACGTTGACTCAACACAAGGATTCATCGCATTATCAACAAACCATTGAACTGACATGTACTCCGATTTATCATCTGGATCATTTAAAACATACATCTCACTAACGGAACTATTTTTCCTCATTTCATACATTCTGTGGCGTTCTTTCATTGATACTATGGCTGCTCGAGCATGCCCAGGCATATCAAACTCAGGTATAACTTGAATATTATTGTCATTTGCATAGGCTAACAGTTCTTTGTAATCTTCAACCGTATAATATCCACTACCAGAAGAATTTGCTGTTGGGCCGGATCCTAACTGTGATGATATACATGTTCTTTCCTTTAAATCGTGACACCGTTTTGATCCTATCTAAAAAAGTTAGATAAAGACATTATTTCTTTTACTATACCTGTTACTAAGATATTGTTTTTGCTCTAAACCATTAGACAAATTTTCCTAATATAATAAAGAAACATGCGGTACACAGATATGTCTAAAATTAAATTTGACACGTACGTGTATTAAAATAAAATGACTAAAACATGGTTAAATATACGATAGATTTTTTGTTTATTTGAGTGAGGAGTTACACACTTTCAGCAATTTTTAAGCTACATCGTGACGTCCATGTTGTATTATTGAGTGGGTGAAAACCCCTGACCTTTGGATGGAAAACTGTCAATCCTTGTCCAATTATAATTTTGCCCGCAGTAAGGCTCGAACCTGCAACCTCAGTGTAAACAGGCACGTGATCAATAGACGATCTTTAGCATCTGGCTATCGATGCCTCTTTGACATGGCTTAACAATTTTAATGCAACCCATGTATAATTTTTAAAAACATACCGACATTGACGAAAATAAACAAATCAGACTCGCAAAAGCCTGTACACTCTTACATGTACTGGACAAATTCATTTGATGTTCTGCTAGACTACTGACTTCTAGTCAACATCGGTGTTAAGTCACAATTAAAACCGGAGACTAGTGAGACACGCATGAATATCCCTCACCTTGTAAGAGATACATTATAAAAATCAACGAAAAAGATTTTTGGTGTCTCGTGGCTTTTTCCGAACAGGCTTTAACAGTTCGGTAATTAGTATGGAAGATCAAAATGATATATGTCTTACTATTTATATGCAATGTTTAAAACCGGTGGCGAAATATTTAAAAACAAGAGAAGAAATACAATAAGGTGTTAAAACAGAAACTAAAATGTTGTTAACTTGTTCTCGTCCTAAATATAGCTGAAATACTGCTCTTTGTACTTAAACAAACATTCAATCAATACGTGTTTGATATAAATGACATTTATGTCGTATGTATGCATTGTCATGTTGGTCTTTTGTATGCTCTTGCATTTTATTATAGCAGCATGATTGTATTAACACCGTTAAAAAGGTATATTCTAATATGACGTTTTGAGACCAAAATCATGATACAGAAATGATTTACGTATGAGCAACACGCGACGAGCAGGGCGTGTCTTGAAGGGCTGTTCCAGTTACAAAATCATAACTCCTACCGGAAAACTATGACGTATTAGTCTTATAAATAGCGACACTCGCTTTAATTAAACGTTGCAATATATTGTGTGTTACATTGGCGAAACAGCCAGTTGAGGCGAAAATATAGGTGCGTTAATATAGTAAATGTACCGTAATTGTCATAATAATAGAGAAATAATTTACAGAGGTCGTGGTTTATTATTGTTTTACAACGGAATAGCAATTTATGTTATTTTATTCCGATTGACATAAATGGACATTCGATTGTAAAACAGTGATATACCACAGCTTCCGTGGAGTATTTTTTAAATATTCAACACCATACGTCATTGTCTAATTGTTTACGTTTATATACTGTGACGTACACTGTAATACATCTTACAAATTCATACTTGATATCAGCTAAAAATACATTATTTGATGAGGATTAAATAACTATGTTAATAATACATTACATAACTGCTTAATTATATGATTTCATTTGCTTTTCACACAAACAAATTGTTTTGCTACCTTCGTGAGTTCTTCAATCCCTGGTATTTGCAGCCTCCATCCTTCATCCTCCGATAGATGAAATAAGAATCTATTCAATTTATACGTTGCCATGACGTCAAATATAGCTTTGATCTCATCTTTTGTGTGGAAGTTTCTACCAACATCCAGAAACAATCCCCTATAATTAAATCTAGGTTCGTCTTCAATATGAGTTTCATAAATTTTGAATTTTTTTTCCGCGATGTTAATGTTGAGCCGTTTTAACGTCTGAAATGCATAGAAAAAACCAGGTCTTTCATTTGCAACGATGCTGATTACTTCTGTAGATGCAGATACATCAAGCCGATATGCCTCTGATTTTGAACCATTTTGAAGTACACTAACATCTCCTTTCGACAATCGGATTACTTTGGATGTTTCATTTTTGGAACTGATGGAAATGTTATACATTTCTAGAAAACAAAATTTATAATGATACAACAACATACAAAATATCATAGCCACTCTTTCATTAATTTTCTGACATTCTTAAAAAAAGATGCACTGAGATCAACTAAGTAACAGCTTACTGATGATAAATTGATTTTTGTTTGCTTGAATGTTGATTAACGCCACTTTCGGCAATTTTTCAGCTATATAAAGGCATGCAGTTTTTATTGGTTGGAGGAAGCCGAAGTACCCAGAGAAAACCCCCGACCTTGTCTAATAAAATGGTGACTGCATGATAAATAACTCTTATTTGAGTAACTCGGTGGCTTTTTTTAAGATAATGCAGGAACATCTTACTCTAAAATAGCATCATAACTTTTATCAACGTGTTGTCTGCAATTTTTGTTGTGTTGTCTTTGTAAAGTTATTTAGAATAAAAATTGAGTAACAACGTCTTATGTATTTCTTACCAGATAGTGTTTTAACTTCCTTCATCAAGTTGTCATTTTTCAGTACCACCCAACCTTCCGCATGGCTGATGGTTACAGCTTTGTCCTTGTTCATGGTCATCTTTACTGGAGTAGGAATAACGTATGTTCCTTGGTCAACACTTCCAAAGTCATCAACATTGCTGTTTATTACGTAACGAGTTCGGGGTAAAAAGGGATCATACTGATCCGTAGAGTAACGCTTCCATTTATTTATTTTGTCAAATGGTCCAACAAAAGCAAGGTTATCTCCTGACGTACACGCTAGCACGTTTGGTTGTGTACCTTCGCTCCAAACATACCAGTTCGGCATAGTGTCCGTGGTAGCTACTGACCAGTAGCGGGCAAAAAAGTCACATTTTACAGTATTTCCACTCCGCGGTAATAACGAAGTAAATTGTCGGTCTGGTGTTAATTTATACAAACTTCCGGACACATGTTCTATTGTCATTCTACAATCTGGTAACGGTAATGGTTTTAAGTTATTTATAGATCTTATATGATAAAAGAATATGCTCCAGTCACCCGGAAGTACTGCAACTGACCCTTGGTTGGTTATGGTTATGCGTTGTAAAAAGCTCGCCCCCTCATTGGCTAAATTATCTAAGACGTCGTACCGTATATCTAATGCGTCAGCCATATAATCGATCATTTCTTGGTTTACTGCAAATATAAATAATAATGGTTATGGTATGCAATTAAATGTTAATGTCTTTGCGTGACTGTTATGTTCAAAGTTGAGAATTAGTTGATCACTACCTGGGATACAAGTCAAACAGATGGCGACGGCTGTTCTTGACTTACTTACCGTTACTTCCCTTTGAGTGTGAACGCACACCAATTCTTATCACGAGTACCACACTAGATGACAAGGAAAGTTTTAATGTTTAAACATGTATTTCTGGTACTTTTCAAAAGGCCAGCATTTATCCAGTATTCTCATGAGTTTGTTATTTATTTGTTGCTTGTTTTTCTTGTTTTCTGCTCTGTTTTGTTAGCAGGATTTGTTGACCATGGCTTACTAATCAAGACATATTAATATGTTCCCAGACATAATAAAGTTTTTGAGACTGTTTTTTTGTAATTTGTCTCTTAGAAATGTTTTTGTTTGTTTATTTGAATGGCCCTTAACCGGTGTACACGGGGAAAACCCCCGACATTGTGGTAAGAAAAATGGCAATCATTTAAGATTTGGAACGAACACACCCTGCCCACACAGAGACTCGAACCCGCAACCTAAGTGTTGACACACAACGTGATCAATAGTAAATGACTAACTACCTTAACCATTAAGCCAGCGAGGCTCTTGTGTAGAAATGAAAATAATGTCTAAAATATTATACCGATCAAAGTAACGATATCAGATAGTGGTTTTTTATTATTATAAAAAATTGTTTCCACTATTTTATAATGTACTCGTACCTGGGTTAAACTTGATGGATCTGCTTGTTCTCTTGCCGTCTGCTGACCTGAGAAGAACAAAGACTCGATATAAATTAATTCTGAGTTGTGCTGATGATGGAGCAAACGCGGACTCGGAACCACTGACTTGAGAGGTTGCTTTACAATTAACAGGGAGTAAATTTCGCCTTTTTGAATAGATTAGTTCTTTAAACAGATTTACTGCAGAAGGCGTAGAGTGGATGGGATAAAAATTAAAGTCTGCTTTCTTATTTTAAATTTAGACACAGAGTGTATCATGGTATAAAGATTTATTTACATTTTATATGAATAGAATATTTGGGCTGTATATTTACCTGTATTGTTAGATGTCATTTTAATAGACTTTGTCTTTTTGGAATGCTTTAAATATCAAAACTTTTTTTTACACTTTATCGCCAGGACGAAAATGGAGTAGTGGTTAGGTACAGACGGTTTGGCATTGGGCAGCTCGAGAACCGTTCTGGTGCCCAGGTAAACCAGTTAATAAATACTAATTGTGAAAATATTTGCATTTGTTACAAAGAAATAATTAGATGAGTTTTGTGTAGACATACTTTGTTCTTAATAACATCTGGAACTTATGATTCAGAGTCGATGTGGTAGGGACAGGATGCCAGGAATTACCATTATCTTCACTTTTCTCTACCGACAGTTCCTTAAATTCTGATTCTATTGTTGCCGCATTTCCCTCAACACTAAAATACACATATTATGTAGGATTTTCGTTTTTTTTATATAATGGTAAATATAAATTAAGTCTTCAATATATATCAAAGTACTTGATGCCAAAGTCATAATTAGTGCTAAATTTGCATTATTTAATTTGCTTATTATTAACCAAATCTATCGCAAAACGTTAACGCTAAATTAAAGGTCTGCACATTATTTTTTTTAAACTAAAGTTTCAATAATTGTATGCATTTCTAGATATATTTTACATCCAGCTTTATTTTAGAAATTATCTACAACATGAATCTCTTATCAGTATATAAAGATTACCATTTTGATATGGCACAATACATAAAATATTTTAACTCAAATTTCAAGAATAGGTTATTCCCTATTTTCGGAATACAAGAGTTACTTCCCATTTGCAAGAGTTATCTTTCATAACAGCAGGTATCTAGTGATGAACAGATAGGGGAAAATCACGTTTTTATTTTTTTTTTAAATAATGTCTGTGGACTGACTCTTCCAGTACAACTAAAAAACTGCAGAATTGGTTTGCATATCATAATAAATTTTACCAGATGCCTTGCTATATGTGAATAAAAAAGTATTGTAGAAAAACTACTTTTTACCCACAGTAGGTATTATAAAGTACCTGCTCTGAAGAACAGATAACTCTGCAAATGGGAGATAAATCTTGTTTACCGCAAGTTGGGAATAATGGTTACATTGTAAACCATTTAGTGAAAGTTTACTACAAGCCAAGGTAAGTAGCTGAAAAACATATGGTTTATTTGATGTAACAACACTTCGTTTGGTTTGTTTGTTGGCTTGAATATTGTTTAACGTGGCTTTCAAAATTGTTTCAACAACATCATTGCGTCCAGTTTTTTTGGGGGAGGAAGCCGGAGTACCCGGAGAAAACCCACGACCTTCCACAGGAAAACTGGCAATCCTTGTCAATTAAGATTGGAGTCGAGTGCACCTTTCCCGCAATCTCTTCGTAATATAAATAAAACCACAAATAAACAAAATAAAAAATAAACTTTTAACAAAATAATTTAACATTTGTTAGTACTTTCAATATACTATAGTGTTATTTATTAGTTAGTCTAAGTATAAACCGTGAAATGTGTATGCGTGTGTGTGTTAAAATTATATATATGTGTATTGATTTAAATTACACGAAAGAAAAACAAATTATTTCGACACCTTGCTCCTGGTGGAGCTATCCGATAATTAATTCCTATATCATCTAATCGTTTTAATTCTCGTTTTCCAACTGTGTGCGCAAAGTCATCCCAATCCATTTTTGAGAGATTTGATGTTCCATTTTCCCAACTAGCTTTATGCCAGGCTCGTTCTGCCAGAGCAAGTATTCGCGGGAAAATCATGTAATAAACATGTTCTTCTTTCAAACTTGTTTCGCTCCATAGGTGTCCCTGCATACCTAAAATGGAAACAATATAAAGATTACACTATCTGAGATAGTCCTAATGCTAGTCCTTCCTCCGAGCGGATAATTTTTACTATCACGGATATGGTTTTGTGTATCATGCGGTTTCTGTTGCATCGTTTTGACTACTTCCGAAATTGCGTTAGGAAAACAAGTGCAACGTAACACAAAACCATTTAGAAAAGTTTTGTGACATTTATAGTGTAGTTTTGCAATATGTAATTACAGTTCGTCATAGTAATATCACCTACTGATAATCAATTAGTCTTTTTTTCGATAACTTATGCAACTTTTTCCCTGAGATTTATTTTCTTTATCTCGAATTTGACATTGGTTACGACATTTCAATTCCCTATGTGCGTAAAGTCATCCCATCAATTATTGAAATTACCATATTCCCAACAAGCCTAATGCCAGTCTTGGAAATGTTCTTCGATTAATAAAAAATTTCAGTGGTGCATAATATATCATATATAATACTCTAATGTTTTTAGAATAATGTATATAATATATGATCATATATATACACAACTTCGAATAAGCACGACCACGGCGTCTAATCTGTACTGGGGTCGAGCACATATTATCCTAGCCAATACACTTATTATCATAGCCAATACACATATTATCCTAGCCAATACACATATGTCCTAGCCAATAATCAGTTAAAGGAAATCGTAAATATTTAAATTATAACCATGTACTTTACCAATTATATTTGCAGGCTTAAGTAGAGGAGGACAGTTAACATCCTTATTTCCACAGATTGTATGCCGGTCAAGTGGTGAACCCATTCGGGTTACATCAATATTTTTGTACAGGTCGTCTGGCATAAATCCGAATGTTTTCATGGTGTCGGTAAATCGAGGTGCCCAGTAAAGACCCCTTTCTTCTGGGTCTGGTTCATAAGGATGATCAAAATATAGGTGAGTAGCATGTGACATCACAACCTAACATAATATAATTAATTACTTTTAAGATTAATTAAATTACGTTGTATTACTGCGTACTCAATATGAAAATATTGGAACATGTTTTAATGCGTTTTACTAAAGTATCCTGTTAAATAACAGCAAAAATTTTATACAATAAATTATTTAACAAATTCAAAAGTTTAGCACAAGACAGTTTGTCTTTAACAGTTATTTTGATTTGTCCACGTTAATGGTTAGATGTTTGATTATCTTGATTCAATGCATATGCTAAAAGATAAGTCAGGGCCATTTGCTGTAGTTACTATATTTTTGGTTGTTGGTTCTGGAGTTTCTCGGACTTTGATTTGTGGATTATCTTTTTTGACAGTTTCCTCGGTGTTTGGAATTTTGTTATTACCTTCATTCGAAACGACAAACAATGGCTCATATATCCCTATGAAGAATAATTTCGACATGCTCATCTTCAAATCATAATTGCAGTTTCCGTGTGTCGTTTTAACATAATTGGCTGAAGTTAAATCAACGATTACCGTAAGCAGCATTAACAAGTCAGTACGGCTATATCTTATTTAGGATTTTAAATTATAGCAATGTTTTTCTGGATTAAATTTTTAAATGTGAAGTTTTCCATCTGGAGTTAACACAAAAAAAGTAATCTGTAAAATTACAAACCTTGTATCCAGCATTTGCAAAATTATAAGCCCTTCTTGCTTCACCCCATTCCCAAACATTGTCCCAAGCATTGCTAATAACGTCAGCGTTTGGAAACAGTTTACGATCAAAAGGTATACCATCTGTTTCAACGAATCCATCTTCCCACCCTAATAGGTTTAATTCGTACTTGCTTGTAATATTTGCGACTCGCTCGGCAAAATGTTTCTTAACTTTTGCACGAATTTCAGGGTAACTGCCAACAAAACCAAGCTGTTGGCAAGTAGTAGAGTTACTCCATGCACTTCTAGCAACTTCATCCCCACCAAAATGAAATACCTTCAGGGGATGTCCGGCGCTGTCATGCATAGCTTTTATTTCTTTGACAACTTTGTCTACAAAATTAAATGTCGATTCTAAACAAGGACTTAAGGCATTGTCGTTGAAATATTGTACAGATAGATACTTTGACGCGTCTTTAGGGTCAAACAGTCTGTATTCGTTAGCCTCTGTTGTCTTGTTGTTTTGCATTAATTTTTTAAATCTAGCTTCCATTGAAACTATGGCTGCGCGCGCATGACCTGGCATGTCGACTTCTGGTATAACCTCGATATGGCGAACTTTAGCATATCGTAATATATCTTTGTAGTCATCAATAGATAGATATCCACTGCCTGATGTACTTGTATCCGGCCCTGATCCTAATTGTGGAATCATGCACTCATTTTCGGAAGAGCTATGACAGCGCTTGGAACCAAACTATAAAGAAAAGATATAAGAATAAGCTTATCACATATTTATTTTATGAAAGTCAATTATGCAAAATATGCAGTAAAGAAAAAGTGCACGGGCATGAGTCTATAGAGCACATCCGCTTAATAGTAAAATCAGCGTCATTGTTATAGCCTATAAAAACGTTATTTATGAATATTATGTTTTACACTTAATGTCTTATCCCTTATGTTTCATTTCTTCTTCTTTTTTATTGTGAATCGATTACAAAACTAGTAAATCGTCCAAGGGATATCTCTGAGCATAATTTTGCGCATCACAGCCTTTCTCTCAGTCAATACAAGTTTATATTGACTGAGAGATGTATATGGAACAAGGTTTTGAATAACCATGCAATCTGCAAAAGTTGCATCGCATTAAATGAGTCAATTCGCCATGTACAAATAATCACGTGGTAGCATTGGACAAATTAAAAGAGAGCAAAAATATCAATTAATATAATGTAACATAAAATTTATTTTATAATTTCACAAATGTGAAAACGAACTTAGGACTTCAAGAATAACTCTTGTTTATACATCCACAACATCTATGTTACCGCTTTGTTTCTATATGTAGACACAAAGTTGCAAAAAAGGAAAGAAAACTGAGCTTCAATCTAATTAAACTTAAATTTTTGCCTTGCTTCCCTTTTTTCTATTGTCGCTGACACAGTGTAAGGTTAAACGTAACCCCCCCCCCGTTCAGGTCATATTCTAGTAACCTTTTGTGCAAACAAAAATAATGTTATGCAAATGAATGTTAACATTGTTAAACAAACCAATCAAATAATTGCATCTCTTTTATTGTCCCTATCATAACTTTGTAATGCAGACGATCCGAATCCAGAACTTTTTAATCAAAACTTACGTACCTTACTGATGTTAATTGAAAAAATAGTGAATTTAAAAGAAAATCCAATTTTAAGTCGGTTTCATAACATAATACAATTGCTGCAACTATTGTACTATTTTACCACCAAGTTAAGCGTTAAACATAATTTCCGGTCAGTCATCGCTTTCTACATACATTTATCGGAAACTCCGGATATTTCCGTTATTTTAAATAACTAATTAGATAGATAAACGATTGGCCAAGATCATGTTAGTCACTTTTTTGTTGTCTGTGACTTTAAAGTTACATGTTATTAGAGTGCGAGAATATGACCTACAACTGATTGCATTAGATCTTCAACTAAGCGACAACAGAGCAATGGGGGGGGGGGGGGGGGGGGAGCAAGTGAAAGATTGTGAAAATACATAAGGTGTGAATTCATGTAAATCCGCCAGTCATTTTTGTCCACCATTTAATGTTATTTTCATTAAACGGTGAAAACACAAAAGACTGGCTTACGTATTGGTTAGCTGCGTACCGTTGTGAGTTCCGGTAAATCCTTGATTTCTAACCGCCATCCTTCGTCGTCTGTAGCATGCAAGTGAAGTTTGTTGAGCTTGTACATAGCCATTGCATCCATTAGTTTCATAAGAGTTGGCTTTTGATGGAAATTTCGTGCTATGTCTATATGCATCCCTCTAAACTGGTAACGCGGTTCATCATTTATTAGAACTTTTGGTATTTTATTTCCGTCAGCAAGAATGGCTAGTAGGGTTTGGATTCCATAAAAAATACCAGAATTTGATTTTCCTTGGATTTGAACTACTTTTGATGACGTATCCGTCCATAAACTATATCCTTCCTCTGCGGGTATTGTATGGTTAATTACAAGATAAATGTTGATTTCTCTATCCACTGAAGCATTCACTACCTTAAAATTGGTTTTATCTAAAATACAAAAGTACTTGAAAATACTAGAACTAGACGAACAGTTATGAAATATCTATGTTTGTTTAAAGTCAATGCTTGAAAAAAAATATTGTCGTGTCGGACCAAGTTTGAACTACAATGGACAAAACTATCATTTATTTCCACTTAAATGCTTACTAACAAAACTAACATATAGATTGACAACATAGATATTGATCGTTGACCGTGTTTATTTGTCAAGGTCATGAAACTATCGATTTTTGAAGTGATCTTGATAAATCAATGTTATGTGTCAACACGACAAATAATGACGAACCTTT